>MU130157.1:515287-558842 GCA_015039465.1 Phlegmacium glaucopus | reverse complement strand
TGCAGCAGACAACACGCTAAATCGCAGGAAACTTAAAGCCAATGGAGTAAAACCACAACAGGCACTTACCGTAAGGACCAGTTGTTTTAGTAAGTGAGTTGTAGTTTTAGGGGTAGTGAGGAGTAGAATAGGTGTTACAGAAAGTGGTACGAGGGATAGTAGATGTGATAACTTTACTAGAATTTGTAAATGGTAGGAAAGTAGGGAACCGAATCACTATGTTGTTATACTAGTTAGATAATAAGTGTAACCAGTAACCGAGCGTAAACTAGCGTAGATACCGGGTAGTTAAGTTCTTGCCGGGGAAATACCTGCGTAGTCGATGTAGAGGGTAATACAGTTTCCCAAACAGTAACAACAACACCGATACCTGGGTGTTCAGAAGGGGAGTCGATAGATAGAACGGTATGGAGCGAGGACCTAGAGTGAGTCAGGGGATAGGAGTGAGTAGATGGAGAATAGAATAGTAAGTGACGGTTTTGGTAGTAAGTGCGCCATGGACTTCGGAAGGGTGGGAGAAATACTGTTAAATCCTTCAGGTCCTCCTAGTGCTGATTCGTCCTTAACGTCTACTTAGTCGTCGTCTCCTAATAAGAGCGTCTCACAGTTCACAATAGTTCCGACGCGCTGTACCCTAGTACCCGTCCATCAATAAAAGAGCCCTTGTTCCGACGTGGAAAGTTCACAACTGAGTCCTGGAAAATATAAAACTGTACTGGTGTGCCGATACCTCGACTATATAAAAACGATAACCTGATACATGTGACGGAAGGAAAGAAAAGAGAGTGTGAAACTGTGAAATGTCTAAAAAAATAACAAGGAAAAGAAAAGGTAACAAGAAAAGAAGAGCGTGTATGCAAACTTCTGTACCTAGTCAAGTGGTCTGGCTATGAAGGTACCGACGAAGAAACTTCCTGGTTACCAGCTAATGAACTAGGACACGCGTCCGAACTTGTTGCTGATTTCCACCAGAGCTATCCGACTAAACCCGGACCTCTCCCGCTCTCTTGATTCCTTTTCCGTCATCTTACTTTTCCGTTTCACAAAACAAAGTCACCTTTTCCGTTCTTTTCCTTTCCGTTATCTTACTTTTCTGTTTCACAAAACAAAGTCAAGAAAACAAAAATATTAAACAAAACACAAAATAAAGCAATAACAAAATTATGTACAATACTTTCTATCTATTCTACTCTTTTGTTTTTTCTACTCCTTCCATCCTTGCTTCCTCCGCTCCCTCCGTCCTCTCTGTCTCCGCGCCCAACCCTCCTTCCACCTCCGACTCGTCCCCGTCATCCGAGTCCTCGTCCTCCGTCTCCTCTTGCAACTCCGTTTCCACCCCCTTCTCCGCTTTTGTCGCATCCCTCCGTTTTCTCTCCTCTTCTCTCCACTCTTGTTTCTGTCTATCCTTCTCTATCTCCCTTTTCTCCCTCTCTATCTCCCTCCTCATCCGCACTTCCATCGCGTACTTGATTCCCTCCTGCGTCTCCACCATCTTCCTCAACAATCCTCCAATCATCTCCAGCCCCTCTATCATCAACTCCGTCCCGTCCACCTCTGGCGCTACCTCCTTCTTTTTCCCCTTATCCACCCTTCCGCTCCGTTTCTCCGTCTCCGTCTCCCTCGTTCTCCGTTTCCCTCCGACCAGGCTGCATGCTATCTTCCACTGATAGCAGCGCCAGCACCCTGGCCCACTGCTTTTCTCGTAGCACACCTTGTGTGCGTCGTCACACCGGCTGCACGCCGGGTTTTTCTTCGTCTTGGTCTGATAGACCTCCTATGTGCTTTCCGTTAGTTTTTTTTCCGTTTCTGTTTTTGAACCACTTACTTTTTCATTCGTTTTTCTCTTTTTCGGGGCACTGGGCCCTGGCTCCATTCCGTTTCCTTCTTCTTCTTCTTCATCGTCGTCGTCGTCAACCGCGATCGCCTCCGCCTTTCTCTTCCTCTGCTCCTCCTCCTGCTGCCTCCGTTGCAACTCCTCGTTCTTCCTCTTCTCCGCCTCTACTCTCTGTTTCTCCGCCTCTACCCTCTGTCTCTCCGCCTCTACCCTCTGTCTCTCCTCCTCCTCCTCCAGCCTCCGAGCCTCCTCAATCTCGGCTTCTTCCCGCTTCTCCTCCTCCTCCCGTTCTTTCTGTCGACGTTCCCGTGCTTCTTCGAGCCGAGCTCGTTGCGAAGCAGGAGGCAGGGAGGGGCCAGCTTTGTTGTTGGAGTTCATGGAGTTTTTGTTTTAGAGGATGGGGGTTTTGGTAGTTATCCGAAGTGAAGAATCACCATCAGTTTCCGACGGCCTTTATACCACGCCAACCTCGCACGGACCATCACGTGGCCTCGAGGGTCTCGGCCTTGACAGGGAGGTACTGTTACATTCCGTTATACGTTACTCCGGTCCGGCTCCGTCGGAGCTGTTTCCGGTAGTCCGTACTCCGTACAGTGCCTTCCCTTATATCCCGAACTACTCTCCCTATGTTCAACTCCGAGACTTCTCCATGTCATTCCGGTTCCTCCGTCCATACTCCAAACCCGTTATCACTTCTTCGCCACTACCATTATTCTTTGTCATCATCTTTCCCATCATCAGTCAGCACACCAGCCATGGATTATTCACCCAAGAATGCAGGACCTTTTCCGGGAGCAGAACGCAGCACTTATATTTATATTTTATATTTCGGTTGCAATTCCTTTTATATTTAAAGTACTCGAACTTGTATGTTTTCCCTGAGTTCGAATATCAACTTTGTTTCCTCCTCTTGTTTGTCCTCTAAGTCACTGAGGTCTTCCGTCTTATTACTTCTTCTTCCATTCCGAAATCAGGACACCTTAGGAGCTGGGCAGCACAGCACACACGCTGAGGCCAACGTCCTTTCCAGGTTACTGTTCTGGTTCCGTTCCGTCCGTTCCGAAGTAACTCCGACGTGACTTCCTTGTTTCAAACTTAACAGTTTGAATAAGTCCAGGATTTACCAAAAGACTCTTTGAGCCTTATTTCTGGACGGCTGGTGACGAAGAACTTAACTGGAAGGGATGTACTATGCTCTAAGATTGCAGCAAGCAATTCAGCCACAAGGGACTGGTCAGAGCACTCATCCAGAGCATCAAGAACAATAACTGGGACAACTACTACTTCACTGGTATCCCTGTATGCAGCAGTGAGTGGTCTAACAAGGAAATTCAAGAATTGTTTGCCAATCCTCCAAGATTTGCAGTCAGGATTGGCTTCCACTACATTTAGGATGAGATGGGACAGAGAGGGAAGATACCCACTGGCAGCCAGCTGAAGGCAGATGGTGGGAATGATGCAATAAACATCACTGAGGTCGACCTGGAGATGAGATGAGAAGAAGGTACCACTGAGGGAATTCTTTTCGTCAAGGATTTTACTGAATGAATAAGCGATTGTTGTTTTGCCGGTTCCAGCCATACCGTTGAGCCAGTATACCTTTGTGGTCGTTTTATCACTAGCCCACACTTGGAGTGTATCAAGGATTGCCCTGCGAGTATTCGCCGTACAAGCATTGCGTGGAGCGGGAGATGCTGCATCGTATTCTGCACGCTCAGCGCGTGGCAAGAGATTCTCACGCAGTGCGGCCTATGAACTAGGGTTAAGCGAAGGTTGTCCCACTCTAAAGATTATACATGCTCACCAATATTTGAGGCCTCGTTCGTTCATTTCCGCCAGCGCTGAATACATTCTGGATCTTAAAAGAAGATGGAACTGTTAGCACGCTAATTAGCATTTACGCTGGAATGATACCCACGTTATTAGCCATGGTAATCGTCGGATGTGACATGTAGACATTGTGAGCACCTTGCAAGAGAGACATTGAACTATGGGTGTTCGGAGACATCTGCCAAATGACCAGTAATTAATTAGTGACGACGATCGTGAGCGCAACACGATGCTGACCGTGGGTGGAGTTTCATGTTCCGGTCCTGCACTACTAACGGAAACAGGCTGCCTTGGTACACCAGCTGCTGTTGCTGAAACAGGTACGGGAATTGGAGGGGGCACTGTGTATGCTTTCATACTTGCAACCGGTGCGTGATCGACACCGGCCACAGGGACTATATTGAATGGCAAATCACTTGAAAGCATGAATATTTATCAAGGACGGCAGGGATTCAGTTACTCACCTTGTTCCTGCATCTGTTGTTGCTGTCGTATGGTTATCAGAGCTTGAAACCACATCGATCGACGAAGTTGTGGGTGATCGTGACAAATGAAGAAGAGAGGATAATTTCCCTCTGAAAGATCGAGTAACTTTCTGCATGCGATTGTTCTTTGATGGTCTTTCGTTTGACATGATGATGATAGTCAAGAGAAAGCGCTAGTGTGCATGGCTGTGCGACTTCCCACGGTAAAAGTCTAGCCATACAAAAAACAAGGGCAGAGACTTGATACAGCAGTATAACTTTGGTATAAGGTGATCCCAACCGATGTTATCATATCTAATGGCTCATCAAGAACGCCCTCGACCTCTTCCGTTGGGCCCCCTTCGTTAACTCCTTCCTCCTCCTGCCTTGCAACTACCTGCGAGTTACGTCATTTCGAAGATTTGTTAAACGAGATACGAGCGACGGCTGACACTCGTTACCCTATCATCTTCCCTATAGATAGATGACTTCGAAGAGCAATCACTGGAACAAATACCGGTTCGTTAGGTATGAACTTAACAAAGTTTAACGGCCATTCCTATCCGCTCCCAGGGTATTACCAGCGTGAAAAGAGTTGATAGGGAAAGCCTTGGGCAGAGCGTTTACTGAGATAATGCCAATCAGTGCAAGGTGGCAGATGCTCACTATATCATGCGCCCTCCCTTTTAAGCTAAAAATCAAATCCGCCACCCCTCCCGCTACGCGCCTGTTTGATGCCACTCCTCCGTATCTTTTCCACTTTACGCCGCGATTTTTCAGCTTTGACAAGGGCTTCGACCTTCTTTTTCTGGCCATCAGACGGAGCAGACTTGATATATCTTGATGCGGAAGTGAAGATTAACGAGTGGAGCTGTGATATATGTTCTGCGTCTATGTGGAAAAGAAAATCATATGAGACAGACCTTTTGCAAGCATTCATCAATATTCTGGGATTGAGACCGATGCACCGTAGATGTGATCAGAATTGAATGCGTTGACGCAACATAATGTGACTGATGTGGATGAGATTTTGTATCGGTCAGGGATCCTGAAACGCACATTCTTCACTACATCAGGCATAGCCCAACGAGGAATCCACGACGCATTTACAGGGCATCGTAGAGTGGCTTTTGTGTTGACTTTATTCACGTTCTATGAAAATCATACAATCAACAGCAAGCCCATGAAACAGTTAAATGCGATCAAGTACCTGACCTCCTGGGCCAGAGCTCCTAGAGAAAGAAAAATCTACGGCCTCCTTGGGTACCTTGATGTTTACAAATTGGGTTGCCCATGTTCGCGCCTCCTCCGCATCTTGTTCGGTGATAAGTTCAGATATAATAGGTGGGTTGGGTAGACCAAATCGTGCTTCATTTCCATGAAATTTTCTAGACAAAATTAGGAGGGATTTATGAAATTTCAGGTATCTTTTGGTGAAGGACACGCCAAAGGAGAGCATGCCGGTCAATGATGGTGAGTCCAGAAATCGGACTTTGATTTCTTAGCAACTTCGGTAAGTGCTTGAATTGAATAACATGAGTGCACCCGTCGCCCTCCTTTTGGCTAAATATACACCAGAATTAACACTTTGTAGACATTATTATTCTCTGAGCGTCTATATGAAATCCACTCTGTGGTGAAGAGAAAGAACAATCATTGTCACGCTGCCCGATGGATCATTGAGAGGATCGTGACATGTTGTGACCTGACCAAATTGCCCAATGTGTGGGAGTTAGCACCTTCTAAAGATGTCTAACCTTTACCGCTCTGCAATCACTGCAAGATTAGCGAAATTGCCCCCATCCTTCCCGACAATGCTGACCGAGGACGATGAAGATGAAGAGATGGTTGACTCGATTGGTGACTTACCAGGGAGTGGCCTAGGACCCCCAGCGATGCAAGTGAACTTGTCATGATCTTGTTGGGTGCTTGCACCAATGTTCATACGAAATTGAAAGGCCTACTCGTAACTCACGTCCAAAATCCAAGCGAGCCCCCAACTTGAATTTCTCCCCCATTTCTGCATCTGGTTTCTTCGAAGATGCGTTGCAAGTTTCAATTCCCTCGCGAAATCTGGATTGTCGTATCTATTACACTCCACCAAAACTCGGTAATGGGACCGTTATGATCTGTCATCACGGTGCAGGATACTCAGGTCTCAGTTTTGCCTGTTTGGCCAAGGAGGTTACAGAGATGACTAAAGGAGAGTGTGGTGTACTTTCTTTGGATGCTAGACGACATGGTAATAGATTCACAATGGATTATTTAAAGAAGTTCTCTTTGACAATATCCTAGGAAGGACATCTTCGACAGAAGTGGCTGATAGTGACCTGTCGATAGATGTTCTTGTCGCCGACTTTTGCGAAATGCTTCAAATCCTTTTTCCGGATCCATCAAATTGTCCTACTTTTCTAGTAAATATGATATTCTCATTCGTCCATGGATTTTTCGTTGATTACTTCTCCAAAGCTCGTTGGTCATAGCATGGGAGGGTCAGTTGTGGTTCGCAGCTGCCCTAGACTGATCGAAAAGAAGTACCGGGTCGCTGGAGTGGTAGTACTAGATGTTGTCGAAGGTAGTTATACACATTCTGAACAATTTTCTAAATATTTTTTTTACAACGATTTATCGTTAGGGTCCGCTGTCGAAGCTCTTCCCCACATGAACAGCCTACTAAATGCCCGCCCAGACGGCTTCGATAGCATTGAAGAGGCGATTGAATGGCAGTAAGGCGTTGCTAATACGACACTAACACACTGATCAGTTCATCTATGTCTTAGCGTGTCCACTAATACGATTCACAATGCAACCTCAGCACGTATCTCTATCCCTTCCATATTCCAATCTACCGAAAGCTCCCTTTCGCCTTATCGGTGGCGAACCCCACTTCGATCGACGGCACCTTATTGGTTAGGTCAGTAACCGCCTACCACACTCACCGACAGCATTGCCTGATGGTGTTTTAAATAGGCTGGTTTCAGGGCCTTTCAACTCACTTTCTAGCAGCCCGGACAGCAAGACTCCTTGTTCTTGCGGGTACAGATCGCCTCGACAAGGAGTTAATGATTGGACAAATGCAAGGTAAATTCCAGATGGCAGTGGTCCCCGGTGTCGGCCACATGTTACATGAGGTATGGATCTCATTTTCTTTCTCATGTCATCTTCCATAGATTGAGGCTGAGGCTACCTGACAACTACTTATTACCCAGGATGATCCCACTCGCCTCGCAGAAATCTTAGTTGAATTTTGGAAGCGCAATGACCGTGTAGTGGTAGGAATCAAAAGAGTCGGTGAGGTGTGAAATATGCTTCAGAATGCGATTTAGAATGGCAGAGATCGACCCTCGTTAGTCGCACATTTGTTGTAGCTTAAGTTGCTAAATCGAAGTCTTTGGTAAATAGCTCACCGCCATTGTCTAAATTGCCAGGCCTACTAAGTAAATATATCATACAGTATTTAGGTCAGCATTGAGTTCCCACAGCTCACACAGGGCTCCCTGATACCAAGACATTCCAGTTATCTGCGAAAAAACGAGCTCTAGAAGACATCATACAGTTGCCAGCCCACTATTCGAATCAACGCCAAGATTGCGAACGGTCCGCGTGAATAACTCAGTGTCCACTAGAATGCTTAGGCTTCCTTGGACACAACTAACCAGTTACGAAGACAGAACGACTTCTGGCGAAGGTCTCTCCAGAGCCTTTTGCTCAGATTCCAGCTTGCAACATCTCAAGTTTAGTATAAATCGCGACGGGAAGCTGCTTTTCGCCACAAATGCAAAAGGAACCTCTCGCCATTTCTCATCTCACGACACTCAGCAGTGAATTCGATAATAAGGCCTTGAATGGGACAGGGACGACGACGGTCGTCTAGTTTATAAACAGAATCTAGACTCCCAAACGTACCTCAAACTTTGAAATCAACATATAGGATAACAAGAGCAACCCCAAAATTCAAATGCCAGCGTTAGGCATATCGCGATCCCAGATCAGTTCCCTGCTGCAAGAGCTTCTGCAATTCGAAACTAAGTACAGGATTCGTTTCAAGTATTTATGCATGCAGTCAGAGTACTAGGTCGTAAGTATGCACAATTTTACGACTGTACATCAACCCGTTTATCCTCTTCATCTTTTCCAATCCGAACTGGTAGGCCTGCGAATTTTGATCGAAGATTCTCATATCTTCGCCTTTGAGCCACACTGACACTGGGTCCGACCTTGCCCAATGCTTGGAGGAAATCAGGTAGGTCGACAACCACTTTTGGACATTTGGACATCTCAGCATCGTCAGCCATGTCGTCCAGAGCCCCCAAGGTACGCTTCAATGCCACGACGCCGGCCTCCCTCACTAGTGCAGCCAAGTCTGCCCCACTAAAACCGTCGCACTTTTCCCCAACTACACGTTCAATCTCTTCCTTGATCATGTCTGGTGATGATCCGGATGCATTGTTCATGCTGCCCAGAGGTACCTTACGCAAGAGAGTGCGTACAATCTCAGCCCGTTCACCAGCGGATGGCAGGTCGACGTAAAGCAGTTTGTCGAGTCGGCCAGGACGCACCATCGCGGGATCAATCATGTCAGGTCTGTTGGTGGCTGCGATCACATAAACACTTTTACGGGCATCGAGACCGTCGAGCTCGGTCAGGAGGGTGTTAACAACACGAGCGGAGGATTCGGACTATCAGAGGGGTTGATCAGCCTAGGTTCTGATATCCAAGGTATCAAACATACGAGACTGTCATCACGCCGAGGTACAAGAGCGTCCAGCTCATCGAAAAAGATAATACATGGTGACGAGGCACGAGCACGGGAGAATACCTGACGCACGGCTCGTTCACTCTCTCCGACATACTGCAATATATGTCAATTTACATGAACAAAACGAAAAATCTAATCATACCTTGTTGAGCAACTCCGGGCCTTTCACGCTGATAAAATTTGCTCTTGATTCGTTTGCAACAGCTTTGGCAAGCAAAGTTTTCCCGCATCCAGGAGGACCCCAAAGCAATACGCCACACGCAGCGACAATGCCAACAGCACTGAATAAATCAGGTCTCCTTATAGGCTGTACTACTGCCATATGAAGTTCCTCTCTCGTGTTGCGTAATGCCCCGATGTCAGCCCAAGTCACGTCTGGAACGGTAGCAAAGCCTTCACGTTTCGATGAAGGCTGCACCTGTTTTAATGCGAGCGTAAAATCAGCGGGTGTGATACACAGCGGGGCGAGTTGAGTTTCGGTCAATGGGTCTGGGTGGGCGATGAGGAAATGGGCGATTGAGCCAGATATAAGTTGGGAGGATAGGCTGGAAAAGAGGGGTGGGTTTGATGTCGAGGCATCTGACCGAGGTTGGAGTAGGGAGATGGATGTTGGGGGTACGTCAATTGTTGGAGGGTTATCAATTGCCATCGAAATGTCCTGCTCTTTATCCACTTCAACTACCCGCGGCTCCGGATCGGGGAGTGCGAGTGTGCCGTCGGATATTTGCTTGAAGATTCTTTTCACAGCGATAATGCCAGCAGCACCAGTAAGGGCTGCAAGGTCTGCGCCGACATATCCAGGTGTCGCCTTAGCGAGCGTGTTAAAGTTGAAATCACCTTCTAAACGCAGCTTTGCACAGAGAACCTCCAAAATTCTACGATGCCAGGAGAGATCAAGAAAGGGTTGCCGATGAGAAGATATTTTTGCTTACTTGGCTCTTCCCTCATCGTCTGGAACGCCCATACTGATCTCGTGATCAAATCTGCCTGCTCTTCGCAAAGCAGCGTCTAATGAATCTGGTCTATTGGTAGCACCAATAACGATGACAGGCTTATTATCATTCTTTTCCCAGGACATGTCTATATTTTTCATATTAATGATAATTTTTATGGTCAATTTGTGTAGCTGGGTCTCACCATCCATGCAGGTCAGGAATTGAGCTACAATCCGTCTCTCCATCTCCCTTTGAGCGCTCTCTCGTTTTGGAGTGATAGCGTCTATTTCATCAATGAATAATAGACAAGGTGCAACACGCTATACGAAGGTATTAGCAATGGCAAAGTCTAACGGCGATAGACATACCTTTGCTTCGTCAAAGGTATCTCTAAGTGTCTTTTCCGACTCTCCTGACATACCGGATACAATAGAAGGAGCAGAAATGCTAATGAAAGGTACGCCGAGTTCCTGGAAGATATAATCAAGGCACAGGTCGGACCAGGAATAGGTTAACCACATACCCCAGCCATTGCATGAGCCAGAAGTGTCTTCCCGCAACCTGGAGGACCATGAAGTAGCACCCCACGAGGTGGCTGAACCCCCGTATGCAGGTAGACCTCTGGGTGGCAGAGTGGCATCGCGACTAGTTCAAGCATTTTCTCAATGCAAGACTCTATTCCCCCCAAATCCGACAATCTTGCTATTGGAGGTGAATGATCCTTCGCAATTGCGCCTCCAGATACGGTCATCCTCGTTCTCTTGCTGCTCCCTTCCACCGTTCTAGATGAACGGATCTTTCGTTTTCCGTTCACTGCAGATATGTTTGTGTTATCGTCTAATTCAGCATGGTCGGGCGGTGCTGGTAAGCTCTCTCCGATTTTGGCAGCGCCCTGATCATCAGGAGATGCTGGTGAATTCAAATTTAATTTGCGTCGATGAGTCGACCAAAGGCCTTGCATTGACCTGTTGAGGACATTGGAGCCCTAACTGCGTTTTCGTCAACGACCCTATCATGAAAATATATACTAACACGTACTGTCGTCTCCATTACAACAATGCAAGTTCCAGTCTACAGCGTTTACCGAGGCTTAAAAAATCGTTATTTGTTTGTGTCCACCGATCCAAACATGCTAGGCTCCCTCCGACTTTGGCAATGCCCATTATCTCCTAATCATCATCAGTAAAAAAGTGAATGTTGTGTTCCTGTTGAGTGTGAAAGTCGTCGTGTGATTGTTAAAAGGACGACATTTGCATAATATCCATCGTTCACGACATTTTGACGACATTCGCTCTCTACTAAAGATGGTGCGTACGCACCACAATCACTGCACAAGTTTTGCCACCTTGCAAGTTCACGTTTAGGATCTTATAAAGCAATTCCAACTTCAAACCTGCTCGCCAAGGGTCCAGTAAATCAGCCTAGTACCACCTGATTCTCACGCGAATCGTACTTCAATCGCTAACAGCAGTAAGCACCAAATACTAGACCCTCAATTCCCTTTAATATCTTTTCTTTCAGATAGTCCCAATATCGGTGTGACTGGACAACCTTCGTTATTTCACAGCTTCTGTCGTAGTGTGGTCCTCTCATCAACAATTGTTGGCGTCAACCTACTAAAAGGAACCTTACTCCTGTTTATATCATGTTAGGCTGTTATTGTGCCTACGCATGCCTACATCAAACGTCAAATGATCTTATCTCATTCGTCTGTTGCCCTCTTCAGGTTTAAGGACACTGAGGCCTTATCGACGCCCATGTGTTGCGATCGACTTCTGGGGGGCTAATCTTCTTGAGGCCCACTTATCTACCTTCCACCATCACCATATACGGACCCCATGATTAGAAGGATTTGAGAGTAGCGCAATCTGGATCTTTCATTCCTGTATAAAATCAGACCTTCTGTCTATATATCTACGGGAATAAAATGCTTGCCTCTGATCTTGACGTCGAAAAGCCCGCTGCCCACATCGAAGCCTTGGACACTGTCAATGGACACCATCTTAACACCACGGCCGACGTTGCGGGGACTACGAAATATTCTGTAGAATCGTCCTGCGCAGTGTTAGCGCCCATTCAAGACGAAGCCTTTGAATTTCTTCGTCCGTTTGGAGGTAGCATACGATATGTTTCAGCGAAAGAGAATGCTCGTCTTCTGCGTAAGATCGATCGACAGTAAGTCGACATAATTTATTCCCATTTGCATAGAGCTAACATAGATAGCAGCCTTATGCCTATTCTGTTCGTGATTTATTTCCTGCAATGTGGGTACATTCGTGGCTTTGCAATGAGCAATATGATGACTTCCTGACTCCAGTCATGGACAAACAAACACTCTCATTTACCTCCGTCTTTGGACTCGCCCAAGATACTGGTCTTGTTGGCGACGATTACTCAATGCTTGGTTCTATTGTATAGTAAGTTATACCTTGCACCACGTGAGTTTCCCTAATCAACATCCAATCAGCATCGCACAGCTCGTCGTGCAACCTTTTTTCGTATATATTCTCGTCCGATCAAGAATGTCGATGCTCGTCCCTACAGTCGTTACATGCTGGGGCATGACTTTGATCTGCATGACTGCAGCCAGACATTTTATTGGGATTCTTGTGGCTCGCTTTTTTGTAAGTATATTCCAGTTTGTCCCAGCAGAGGTAAATCCTTACACCACGTTCAGCTGGGCGCACTTGAAGCTTCCATAGTACCTGCATTCGTCATTATAGGTCAGATGTGGTATCGACGGCATGAACAAGGCTTTCGTATCGCCAGTTAGTATGATGTATCTCATTTATGACACTTTTTCTCTCACAATTTATCACCAGTATGGTACTCAAGCAATGGTTGGGTCAACATATTCGGGAGTCTCATCGTTTATGGCCTTGCGCATATCAAATCAGATGTTCTCCACACATATCAAATTATCTTTCTTGTTCTCGGTGCTCTTACTTGCTTGGTTGGCGCACTCTCGTAGGTTGGGATATCATCCTACCGCTATCATGAATTCAACTGTATACACTCAGGTTCTTCCTTTTCCCTGACAACCCTGTGCGTTGCAACTTCCTCACGACAGAAGAGAAGATTTTGGCACTCGAGGTCAGTCGAGGTGGTCTATGCTCGTGGGCATTCTTGTATTTAAACTGATGGATTGACACTTTCAGCGGATTCGCGCCAATCAACAGGGTTTAGAAACAAAGACATTCAAGTTCAGCCAAGTAATAGAAATGTTCTTGGACATCAAGAGTTGGCTCGGTGTGAGCTTGCTTTTCGTGGTAGCAATTCCAAACGGAGGAATCATAACCTTCGGTCCTCTTATCTTACGGGGTTTAGGGTTTGATGGGTTTGTCTTATCTCTCTGCCTGGGCCCTGTATAATTCCGATACAAATCTAAAATTCTTCGTAGCTATAAAGTGACGTTGTTGACGATAATCTTTGGCGCTCTTCAGATTCTAGCATTGTTCGGCGGTTTTGTACGTTTACACTGAAAGTATCCTTCCTCCAAACTAATTTTAGAGCCAATTGGTTATTGCAATAGTGGGCAACCAGAAGGTTTCGAATGCAAGGACCCATCTTATTACTCGGGTTGTTACCTTGCATTGCCGGGACCAGTACAAGTTTTTTCTATTTTCCATTTAATTGATATTAAAACCACTTTGCAGCCATCCTCATTTGTACCGGACGGAACGAGAAGGATCAGCCTCTCCTACTCTTTGCGTATTATCTTCTGGCCTCATATAACATTCTCAACCCAGTGATTACTTACTGGCAGTCGTCTAACGTAGCTGGGCACACAAAGAAGACAGCGGTGAGTATGACGACAAGTATAAGTTCATTTATTTATTGTTTCGAAAAACAGACAAGCGCTTTCATGTCGATGGGTTCTATTGGAGGTAATATCGTAAGTGTTTTACTTTTCAGCTTCTTGTTTTCCGAAACCTCCTCTCCCACCAAGGTTGGTCCACTTCTTTTTTCGCCCAGAGACAAGCCATATTATCATAGTGGTACGTCCTACCCATAATATAATTTGCATCATCTGAGAGTAGAAATAGGGATAGTGGCGATGCTTGCATCTTTTTGCATGTGCGCATTGATTACGATCCTCCAATTGGCATATCTAAGGCGCCTGAACAATGCGAACGTTGTGCGCCGCACTGCGCTCGGGAAATGTTTGTCTTTTTGTTTTGCGTTAAACGGTAGTATCCCAAAGGCTTACAGTTACTTAATATCGAAGCGGGGAAAATTGCGGATTACTCCATGCTCAGCGCAAGTGAGGCTGAGGCCCAACGTTCGAAAGAGGATGGTGATCCTCATACATTGGGCCGCCATGCTTTTGATGATTTGACAGATCTCCAGAACGACGAATTCATTGTGAGCAGATTTCAGTCTTTGGGTGTTACGGTTGTTGATACTGAAGGAAAACTAGTATGTCTACTAGTTTCGCAGCGTTGATCAGTTTGTATAATAGATATTTTTTTTGGGTGCCCAACAGACACCACAGGGCGTTCACATGAGCTGTTTCACTCCATATTTTTTCATCCCAATAGCAGATTTCTTTGGCAAATACGAGATACCCTTTAACATCTCGATGAATTTACATAGCCGTCCAAACCAGGAGCTAGGCGATACATTCATAGAGATGAAAGTGCTCGAACATACGTCGACCGGAGATCATGTCAACAGGCTCTGGCTCTGGAAAGCTAGTCGCGCTACCGTCTAACTCTGCACATTTTAATCAACTGAAAGTGGTATACCTTGATATGAAGTTGTTCAGTTTCGGAACTGTCGAGACTCGAAATGAACAGCCTCTCCTTTAGTCTTTTTTTTGTTTGAACAGTTCTTGGGTGCCATGCCGCCTCTTCAATTTCTCGACAAATAACTTCCATTGAAGGATGGAATTCCCTCCCACCGAGAAGTCAATATCAAATTGATTCGCTAATCGTTTGAGCATCTGATTCTTGCTTTACCTTGTTGAGTGAAATGCTGTGAGAGGTATTATTACAGTTGGAAGCAGGTACTACCTGCTTCCAGCCCTTCCTCCAGACAACCAATCCCGTAACCTTTGTTATGCTACATAGGCTACACTGGCATAGCAACAGTCTACTACTGTACATGTTTCTTCCGGTTAATGATCATACAAACAAATGTCGAATACTGGATATGAATGAGGAGCTAAGCTTTTGGAGAATCACGCTTAGCTTGTTCTGCCTCAATTCCATGGAGAAAGGCCTCTGCAAGTTCCACAGCACCTTTGACGTCCTTTGGGTGTGCCTCTATGTAGCCGATGCAAAACATCTGATAAAGCTGGTCATTAGGGCGAGGGCGAGGATAATATGGATCATTGGTGAAGAATGCTTCAATGAGCTGATGGATCTTGTCCTTCTCTCTGGACCAGATGCGCATCTAAGAAAGGGAGTTGTCAGTAGAATTGAAGCTGATGTGGAAATGGACACATACCTGGTTAAAGTCTATGACATTCATTGCAATACCACTGAAAGAGCCCCCACCCATAACAAACTCAATATCACGGCCATCATACCCAGCAAGCCAGTGCATGCGACCAAGCATCTCTCCCATGCCAATAGCAATCTCATCCAAAGTGGGGTAATTGTTGCCTTCACTGGCAGCATCCAGCAAGTGGCGATACCTGGATACATCCAAAGGGAAATTTGAAGAGTTGAAAAAACGACTGGGATGTCCATCCAGGGTCTTGCCAAAGTAGAGGCGACAGAGTGATGGGATGGCTGCACCACTAGCACCAGGTGGGTAGAACAATGTGCGGATATTGAGGGCTGTGGACAAGGGAAGGGGGAGAACCTGATCCATTGCATATGCAGCAGTGTCTAACTTGAGGGCTTTGAAGTCATCCTCATTGACAAAGGGACGAGGAGCCCAGGACTGCTGTTTTGAGATGGGGGAGCCATAAGGAGAAACAAAGCTGGAGGGGGGTTCTGGGTTGTAGTAGGCAAGTGGGCGTGGAATAGCAAAGAAGGAATCTGCATTACAGAAACCGTGACTGTACAAGGCACAAAGAGTTTCAAACTCAGTTTTGAGTTCAGGAGTGCGGGTAGCATGGATAACATGCTTAAAGGCCACAGGGCGGCCCAAAAGGATGGAGACAGTGGCAAAGCTGCCTCTGCCAATTGGTACAAGTTTCCATTCATGAATAATATCTTGTGAAGACATGGTGTTGCCAGGAACATCTGTTGGATGGGCTTTGAAGTGCTGTCAAGTGTCACAGTCACACTATCCCAAAATAGAAAGCACTCAGGCTAGTGCTATATAGTAAGGGAATTTTAAAAAAAATCATATTCAACTACCTAGTCTAAACATTGTATATATACTACTACCTGTCCCCATGTATCCCCATCCCCATTGTTTGTTGTCATTATCATCCTCTGTATGGCAATAAATTCATTGGCGCTCTGATAGCAAGGAGTGTTTTCGTTGAGATCTAGTGAACCCATGGCATTTGAAGGTGGCAGTTATCAAAGAGTTAATAGCCACGTACATTGATCTTGCTCACTTTCGTCTTCTTCCTCTTCTGGGAGGTGTTTCCACCTCTCATTGAAAAGTCGTTGAAGCTCGATACCAGCTAGGTTCACCGGCGTTCCGGAGAGATTGAACAGGAAACAATTGCGAATCATTAACTTTGAGTCAGCGTAAGACTTCTGAGCTGTAATATACTCTTGGTTGTCAAGTTTTCTACGAATAATAGACAAGTCCATTGGTTTCTTGATGACCTTGGGGGTAAGTAAGAATCTTCATCTTGACCCAAACTGACGCGAAGCATAAGAAGTGAGATCGGGGTGTACAACATCCCCAAGCTTACCGAAAGGATGAGCAGAATTGTAGTGTTGCTTTCTATGCAATTCTTGCCACAGTACTTGAGCTGTTCGATAGTCCTATCGTCCTTGATCCTCTTCGTCTTCCTATGATGTATCTTGGGAGCGTCGGCATAAGGTAAGTCCTTGGGAGGCGGCGGATGAATCTCGTGCTTAGGACGGCTGATGGCTTCAGCTTCAGAGCGCCGTATAACAGGGACCAAGGTGGATGGTCGCCGGGCAGTGGGAGCCGGTGCTTGTGGTCCAAATTTTGACATGAAACACCCTTCGGAAGTTGGTCTTGAATACCAGGGTCTTCGTGGAGTTGTTTCTCTGTTTCTACATGGCTCTCATCGTAGAGTTCCTTGAGAGCTTCAAGATCTTCAATGGTAATTCACGTTCTATACGCAAGAATAATAAGGAATAAATAAGGAGGCTAGGAACGGAAGATATCTCTTGCCAGGCATGAAGTCGCATTCGGTCAATCGTATGATCATGTCTTACGGAACCAAGTAGATCATCCAGCCAGTCCTTCAGTCATTCAATTTCGAGATCGGGATGGGCAAGGTCAATAAAAGTATCTTCGTAAGATGCTTTTGATGATGCAAGGCATCAGTTTACACCTTCAATGAATCAGGAGAGGGATGGAAAACATACCTTCAAGTTTCTCAACAGTGGCAACATCCTTTTTCCATCCCGGATATCCGTTCACGATGTTCTCGATCCGTTTCTTGCGTCGTGTCTCGCAACCTGACAACCAAAGAATGTTAGACGGTGGAATAATGATCGGTATGAGAAATGCCATACCATGAGAGCCTCCTTGAGTCGTTCATGTTGTTTCTCGCAACAGACAATTTCTCCATTCAACTCTGCCCCAACCGCCTCTACCTCTCCCACACAACTCTCGCAACTTTTTTATCTAACATTTCCAGTTGTTGTTATGCGTCAACAGGACGGTTTTCGCTGAGTTGCGATAGTTGCATCTGGTTGTTTGTGATTTACACCAGTGAGCTTGTCCTGGAATTTTTCGAGTTTGGCTTGAAGCTTGGGAAAGAAAAATTCGAATTCAACGTGACGTTCTTCGAGGTCTCGCATGAGTTTCGTGTGGTCTACTGGTCGGGCTTCTAGAACGCGGACCTTTGCGCATAGTTCTCAAAGAGAACGACCTAGTTCATAGCTGGCTTATCCTTTGACAGATACTTCTGCCAATTCAACCGATATTGAGACGAATGGAGGAGGAAATATTCAAGTTGGGTTATTCCATCGAAAATGAGGGGAAGGTATTGGTCGTGATAGAAAGAGCCCGGTGAGTCTGAATCGTAGATAGGATCACGATGTTCGGAAAGAATGAGGCTCAGACCAGGATCGAAGTCGAATATCTCCAGGTGTTTAATGTAGCCAGCTACCTCTGGATTGGAGGTTAAGATTTCGTAGAGAAGGGTTCAGATTTGGATGGGCTGTCACGGTCAACAAATACGAGTCAATATGATCACATCGCTCTCCTTACCACCACACTAAGGATGAGCGCCAGACAGCCTTTCTTTCCTGTTCGACCTGGTTCTGAATCTCAGGGAACAGCTCATCAGAAAACCTTTTTGATAGACTCTTCAAATCCTCTGCATCTCACTTCACAGACAATCCCAGCAGCAAATCAGTCAGAGTCAACGAAGATTTCCCTCAGTGTTCCAGGCCCATTTTTAAGCAACGGTGCAAATAGCGTTCCTCAGGTCAAAAATTCTGGTCTTGGTGGCTTGTTAAAGAAAAAGTCTACTCACAATCTGTCCCAATCTGCCGAGAACTTGAAGGTTCGGACAGGATCTCTTAATTCACTGGCATTTCTGGATCATGGCGACGTTCGACCTGGTACTGCAGATCCTCGATCAGAAGCTCATCAGGATCGCGCAAAAGCACTCGAGACTCATGGTTTCGGTTATCAGAAAGCTTCGCGTCATTCACTAGACCTTTTGGATGCTGGCAGTATCGTACGGCCTGGCACTGTGGCTCCTCAATCTAGAGCTCTTCAAGATTACACTGCTGGCCTTGATATTAGGGCGCCTATACCGAAGCCGGCCGCTCATAGCTCTTCAGCATTCATGTCTCAGAACAGTATGTCGCGTTTTCCTTTTTCTCTGGTTAAGTTACGAGGTTGTACAGTCTTCTCTGACCGAATCCCGGAAAATGACACGCATATATCTACCACCGAGACCAAAAATGGAGCTTCTCGTAAAGTTGATAATATAGGCGACTTGGCGTTTCACTCTTCGACCAAGGGAAGTACGTTCAATCAGAATGGACCTCAGCGTGTCCCTATCGAACAGCAATTCAGTCAATATAATACGTCCGAGGTGGATCACACGCACCTCAACGTATCTATGACTGGCCATGAGGTGACCGATGATGGCCGAGTGAAAATGAGCGTCTTTGGGCAGACCAAAAAGCGAAACAGGGACGAAATCGAGGAGGACGGAGCCGGAAGCCATTGGGTCGACAGCCAGGCTAAACGTCATAAAAGTCGTCACCGCGAGGAGTTTGAAACAGTAAGCCTTTTATACCCTTCTTTCCTAACCTCAACAAGTGACATTTTGAGCTCCAGAGAGGATATGCGAAGTCCCCGCCATTTTCTCCTCGACCGGAAAGGACCAGTTCTCGAGCTTCGGGTGATGTTCGTCGGCATTTTCCCGATGCACGCGGAAGCCCTCGATCGCCTCGTTACAGGGAACGTCGGACTACTTCTCCTGTCAATGAACGTCATATGCCTCCTTATGAATCAATCCAGGCCGAACAAGTTGCTCCGGACGACACAGGAAATGCTTTTGAGAAGCTTCTTGGACGAAACACTGACACTTTTGTGAAACAAAATATGGAGAAATACGATCGTTTGGTCAAGAAATGGTCCGAATGTAGCGAGGAAGAATGGATTGCTGGCGCCGAAGGTTTTTTTCTCTTCAGAATTCAAGAAATAGGCTTGTTGACCTTGCTTGCAACTTCACTTCCTTTCCAGAGATCGCCGAGAAATATGTGAAGCTAGTTTCCTACGTGAGATAAATTGTTAAACTCCACCTGTCTGATAGCTGACGATGACTCAATTTTCAGGTTAAAGATGCCATGATGTATGTCCCTCCCTCCTTTCTCGTCTTCTTTCTCCTCCAATTGAATTGGAACATATATGAAGTGCAAAAATCAATGCCTATGCCAATATCCAACTTGATATTGGTCGACACTTTTCTGACCTTGGAGAAAGGGAGAAATTATTAGATGCTGCTAGGAAGAAGCTCGTCATGGAGAGTGGGAATGCCTTGGGCTAATGGGCTTGCTTGTCTGATGATTTTTCTGGGACTTTTGTTCACTGCCCGTGCGATGCTTTGCCAAGTTTTCTAACCAGCTGTGTACTGTTTCGCACCTTCTGTCCTCTGTCTGGACTGTCTGGACTGCCTGATGATTTTTCTGGGACTTTTATTCACTGCCTGTACGATGCTTTGCCAACTTTTCTGAGATCAGCTGTGTACTTTTTCGCGCCTCCTCTCTTCTGTCTGTCCTGTTCCCGCTTGTAAGATATGCAATTGAAATCGAAACGATGGTTCTCCTAGTCAAAATTTCAACAATCGGTAAATTGGGTTGGGCGACACTAATATGGTCCACTGGTCAGCGCTCAGCGCTGAGCCGCCAAATGGTCGGTTGCTATATAACGGCATGGATTTATTCCCTGCTGCAGCTCTCATCGGCTAGGAGATGGATATTGGTTTGATTCTGACCTCTACAAATTACTTGTTTCCGCCAATCTCCTTGTTACCTTTTTCGTAATTCGAAGCTTCAACGCCTAGTACTGTACATCACAATTCCGATGGATACTGAGGATTCTAAACCAAGTAAGTTTTGTGGCCTCTCTAATATATTATTTTGACAGGGAATATGACGACTCCGTCGTTCTATCGCTCCCGACGTTATCACCTCCGGGTTCACCAGCGGATCTTCTTTTAACTTTAAGTTCTAATGCCACGATAAGCTCTTATGGATCAAACGCGTCAGAGCAAAATGTTTCCGAATGTTCAATGCCAGGATGGCTCGCGGAGCTCAGAGTCTGAATCGGTCTATCCATACCACATTCACGGATCCTGCTTCACAAAATACACCACCCTCTCTAGACAAGAACAATTGAAAAGAGAAATGGCCCCGTTTTACCTTTGCTTGTGTATGAAAGGATGCCCAAGGACTGGGGATTAGTCTAGCCCAACGACTCCTTGTCGCATGTTGACTCTGAAGTCAGGCCGTTCAACGTCCCACGTTGAAAGATATCACCAAACTCGTTGGTTCGTTCCACGATGAGTATATCGAAGATGTGCAGTGCCTTGTCTACCGTTCTGCTGAAGAGTGTCTTCCAGCTCTTGTACAGTCTTGTACCCACTCCGACTTGCAGTTTAGAAACTACTTTCTTGGATAATCTAGAGACTAGTCGGTTTGGAGATACCTAATGTGCCTCCATCGACCTGCCGTTCAAATGTTGCTTATATAATATAGTCAGATTTGAATATATGTAAAAATATATTAATAAATTATTTTATTTTGATGTCCAGTTCAGGGACAAATGTCTTCCGAAACTACCATCGAGCTGCATACATCTGCTGAAGAAACAGTGGATACGGTGACATGTCTGTGCGTATAAACGGCTCTTTACACCATCAAGGCTTTAAGCTTTAAACCTTGTGTCGCAACTTCTAGTTGTTGTCGCAGACAATTCGCAAAATATACCTGCCCAACCTGCAACATCCCTTATTGCTCGCTCACCTGTTTCAGATCACAGGTGTGTTTCTGTTCAAATACGCTGCACCTGTTTTTGACTTGAGGACAATTCGTTTTATGCACTTTGAAAGGCTCACAATCGATGCTCAGAGAGGTTTTACAAAAAGGAGATCGAAACAGACATCCATGCCGAGCCATCAAAAAATGCTCAAGAGCGCCAGAAGATGATGGACTTATTGAAGAAATTTGAGGAAGAAAGCGTTGCTGATCAAACATTACTAGTAGAGGACGACGACGGGCACGAGGATCCTTCAGAATTGGTGAGACGATTTGGAGCAGTGAATCTGGGTACGCGCTTAGCTCAAATTCTAAGTATTTATCACTATCCAATGTGCCTATAGATTCCACCACTCCTGATGCGCTTTGGGCTATGTTGACTTCGCCAGAGCGGTCCAAATTCATCACCGCTTTAAATAATCCAAGTGGTGAACTTGCCCAACAACTTCTAGCCAGCAATGTCCTCGAGAAGGAAATCCAAAAACCGTGGTGGGAGGCACACAGCTCCGGAAAAAACGATAGCCAAATTAAAGGAGACTTATCTTCATCACGACATGACGCCACACCGAGAATGATGGAGGTGCCTCTGTCGATGATAAATCCAATTCCAACAGGTCACACCTTGGTGTACAACATTTGCGCTGTCCTGTGGGAGACAGTTTCTCACTACCGTCGAACCTTCACTGACACCTCAATTGATGATTAGCATCTCTTATGCATACGTCACCCGTCGCCTCGGGGTATCTCCTTTGTGTAGCCTCCGGCATCAAGAGCCAGAATACTCCGAAGCTCGACGATTGATTTCGCGTCTAGTACCCTTTCTTACTGACCGTAAATCCACGAAACTGTATCCTAACCTGACTGCCATCTCCACTGATATCTGGTCGGCATTTGATCTTGTGAGTTCCAATTTAAAATTAGATTGGTATCAAAGGAAAATGCGGCTGAAATATTCTCAAGGGTGTGATGACTAACGGGTTGTTCGCACTTCTCTTACGGGATGCAGGACTTCTCTTGACGCCTCTATTCGTAACCGAATTAACTACATCAAGTTCCACGGTATGGTTGGAAGGGATGGTTCGTTCACACCCCAATGGCAGGGCTGTTCTTGCTTTATCGGATCTGCATGATATGTTCTCGATCGAGTGTGCACAGGATGAAAATAAGGAGCGGACTGGACGTCGCAAGGGAAACCATATTACCCAGAAACTAATTTTCTATGCTGCTCATATACTGTCGACTCCGAGTGCTATTCTACGTGCCTTGGTTCAAGAGATGATGGACGAGGCAGAGGTGATAATCCCTGATTAGAACGGGCAAATCAGGGGTAGGTGATAGGTCATCGATGAACAATCAAGAATTGAGATTGTACATATGCTGGTGGTGACTGTAAGGGTACTCAAAACGAGTCACGTGATTTATCGTGTCTAAGTCTCCTGTGCCAGGCACAGGCTTCTGTAACCCTTGCACGTTAATTACTCCTGTCTACCCCAAAAAATTTGAGTTCATCAGCGCCGGACTACGTTACTTACGATACGTTTTTATTTTGTACTCAATTTGCCAGACAGTTGGTGATTTGGAGGCCTGGTTTCCAGCGGTCTTTACATGATGACTTGTTAAATGATCACATAAAAACCCGCCCCGTCACAACGGCCATATAACATCAGTTGACTGAGTCCTATCAACATCGTTCACATCCCGCCATGTCGAACGCCGATATTAACTGTGGCTCTGGCGGAGGAGCAGATACATCTTTTCATCTAAGAATTGCCTCGGTATTCATCATACTCGTCAGTTCAACGAGTGGGGCTCTATTTCCTGTCGTTGCAAAACGCTCTACTTGGCTTCATATTCCTAGGCCTTTGTTTGAGTGCGTTTTCAAGTCCTTTATTAGCCTTGGCGCTTTATATTCATTCTGCATTCATAAAAGCTTCGCCAAATACTTCGGTTCTGGGGTCATCGTACGTGTCAACCCACCTTAAAGGAGGGGAATTTGTTCATAATTTTTTTTTCTTTTCTAGATTGCGACAGCTTTTATCCATCTTCTCGGACCTGGATTAGAAGAACTTGGAAGTCCATGTTTGTCTCCAGCTTGGAGCGTATATGTAGGCTTATTTTGATTGAAGCGATAAGATCCCCTTCTCTATTTGTTCCACACCTTTCACTGTAGCCTTATGCACTGGCGCTATGTCTTCTCAGCATTTTCATGATATTTATCGTCGAGCTTGTCGCTTTTCGATGGGGAAATGCTAAGCTTGCAGAGATCGGCAGAACCCACGGCAAGTTTTTTTCCTCCCCTATCGAACCTATAGATGACTTAAACGAAGTGTTGGAAAAACCCAGACGCGCATGGCCATGGTCTCGGATCCCATCCCGCCCTTGGTCCAGAAGCAATCCATCAAACCTCAGAACCCACAGCGAACAATGAAACAAGCAGTTCCGACCTTGAAAAAGGTTTTAACTTTGACGACAACGCCCTTGCTCAAATAGTTGGGGTCGCAATTCTCGAATTCGGTGTTGTCCTTCACAGGTGGGGGGGCCAACTTTTTCATCCTATCGACGGTGATCTCAGGTTCGCATTTAGCGTGCTCATCGGATTAACGCTTGCCGTTACGGCAGAATTCACGACCCTGTTGATTGTCATTATCTTCCACCGTAAGATTTTTTACGAATCATCATTTAAACCCACGCCCAACATGCCTCCTAAATGATGTAGAGACGTTTGAAGGACTGGGAATCGGAGCTCGGCTGGCTTACTTGAAATTGCCCGAGAAATATAGATGGGTCCCATATGCTGGCGCTGCGCTCTATGGGATAACGACCCCCCTCGGGATCGCCATTGGTCTCGGCGTCAGATCTTCATACAACCCAGGTAGCACGACTGCATCGATCGTCAGTGGCGTTCTGGATTCGCTGAGCGCTGGCATTCTCCTATATACCGGGTTGGTGGAGGTAATTATAATGCGCTTTACGAAGTGTGGGCTTTTGACTGATTAATTTTGCGCATCCCTAGCTCTTCGCCCACGAGTTTTTGTTTAACAAAGAGATGATGAATTCATCAAATGGCAAAGTTGCCTATGCCGTCGGCACGATGTGCCTTGGTTGTGGAATTATGGCACTTCTGGGGAGATGGGCGTGATCATATTACAACATTTAGCTATGGTGCGAAACCCTAATCACCACTTTTGTACAACCTAAAATGGGAGGCTCAAATTTCCCCAAAATTCTTATTCCTTTGGTAGAAATGCTGCCTTTTATGGTCTGATCAAATTGTCCAAACTGATTTTTATTTGGACCAAAACTGACATGCAGACATTATGGTAGATTCCTATCTTAGTATGTATCTCATTATCAAACTAGTTGTTTTCACATTTAGCATACTATGTTACTTGAAGACTGCTACCTTTGTACAAGCCAGAGAATTTTTTTCAAAAGTAACCCCAACTTGAACCCAAGTGTGATTATAACAATTGGACTTCTTGTAAGTGCCATGGTCACAGGAAACATGCTAAAAACCTAGGAAACATGCAGCCTGGCAACTTTTTGGCAACATCAGTACCCACAACCTAAACAACCTACAGAAACATGAGAAACATGTATTAACTACTCTAATAAGACTAAGTATACCAGTCCCAGTCCCAGACTCTCCCAGTTGCCTCAAAAGGCCAGAGTCTTATCTCAAGAAATTATCTGACCATTCAAGTCAGTTAATTGTAAATGTGTTCAAGTTAGAGAGCCCAGCATTGGCCTTTTATTTATTCTTACATTAAATCTACCTTGGTAGATTTTTAAAAACAGCACAAACCTATGTAGGTTTTGTTGGAATTATTTAGTAAATTTGTGCTAATCACATATAGTGCTTGAAAGTCTGGTTACAAGACCGGAAAAAAAAACCAGAACCAGACCAGACTGGACCAGAAAAGACTAGAAAGATTGTAACCAGACTGGACTGGACCAGAAAAAGACCGGTCTGAACCGGCAAGAAGGTAGCCCTAATTTACCCCTTTCCAACGAGCCCAAGATCATAACACTCCAATAAAAACTGGCTGAGAAATAAATAGATCTGTAAAATATTCTAAAATATTCGCTAAAATCAGACATTTTACTAATATTATTGTAGAAAATCCAAATATTAATGGAATTTATTGTTCTTGGGCTCTTTCAGAAGCTATTATTTAACTGAACAACTGTTTCTAAAACATAAATATATATTTGTGAGCAGAAGACCAGTTAGGGCCAGGACCAGTCCTAGGACCAAAAAAACCGATGTAAACTGGTCTTAACTGGTCCAGTCCAGTTTTTTGAGATCCTAGGATCAAGGTGGACCAGTTACAGTCTCAGTTAAAGGTCCTGAGCAAGGATGTATGGGAATCTAAATCCTGGACCTTAGGTTGGCTAGGTAGTCCAGCCAGATGCTGGGCTAATTTTTTTTTGGAACCCCCTGGAATAGGCCAAAATAATGCAATTTTAAGACAATTTTGCACATCAGCAAGGCTGCCAGATGTTCAGAACAGCAGTAGACTCATAGAATGCAAGAAAATGTTGTTTAAATATTTATTTTCACTATTTATAAGCAAATTTTATGAGCAAACTCAATTGGTATTTTTTTTATGATTGGCACACTGATTTAGATTCAAACCTTTATATTATCACCTTCATATCATTGGAAATAGCGCTAGTCATTCTGAGCGGAATCCAAGCATATTCCAACTTGAAAAAAATACAAATTCTGAGTGATTCCTAGTCTATTTATAGTCCATTCCTAGTCTATTCTGAGTCCATTATGAGTTAATTCTTAGTCCATTCCAAGTTAATTCCAGTCTACTCCTAGTCCACCCTTAGTCATTCCAAGTCAATTCCAAGTCAATTCCAAGTCAATTCTGAGTCTATTCCAAGTCCATTCCAAGTATTCCTAAGAAGATCCTCTATCATTCTATACAATATTTCCTCTTTGGGAAAATTTTCCCCATAGGCCAAATCCCATTTAATGCCTTGTTTAAAAATGTATATGTTTAAAAATGTATTTTGCATTTTTCTCAATAAGGAAAGAAGCTATTAATAGAATTTCAACAGATTCAGGGTCCTAAAAGGATGGAACATCCTTTTAGACACTATTTCCTTTTTTGGAAAAATTACCCATAGGCCAAATCTCATTTAGCACTGTGTTTAAAAATGTATTTTGCATTTTTCTCAATAAGAAAAGAAGCTATTAATAGAATTTCAACAGATTCAGGGTCCTAAAAGGATGATCTATCATTCTTACATTTTTTCCTTTTTTGGAAATATAACTTGGATTGACTCGGAATACCCTAGGAATGCACTAGGAATGCACTAGGAATGCACTAGGAATGCACTAGGAATGCACTAGGAATGTACTAGGAATGCACTAGGAATGCACTAGGAATGCACTAGGAATGTACTAGGAATGCACTAGGAATGCACTAGGAATGCACTAGGAATGCACTAGGAATCACTCAGAATGAACTAGGAATTGACTAGGAATGCACTCAGAATGACTCGGAATGAACTAGGAATGGACTCGGAATGGACTAGGAATGGACTAGGAATGACTTTTTTTCAAGTTGGAATCTGATAGGATCCTAGTCAATCTGGTTGGAATGGTTGGAATTTGGTTGGAATTTGGTCGGAATCATTCCGAGTCCAAGCCAAATTTGGCTGGGTTCTCACTGAAAATTCATTCCAACCAATTCCGACCATTCCACTTGGAATGTGTGGGGGAAGGTAAAGTACTCAAATGCTGGAATTTATCAAACTCAAGATGAAAATATGATTCATGTTTGGCCAGCATGGCTCAAGCACCTTGCAAATGAGTGAGTAAAATGGCACAGTATGCTGATATGGTATGAATGTGTATAAGCATAGATATGCACATTTTTCTGGAAATTCCCTAATTAATTAATTATAAACCAAACAAAAGATGCAAGCTGATACAGTAAAGAATCCATTGGTATTGACTATACCAAGTGATTAAAATATATATTGCAATGAAATAATTCATAACACAGGGCTGGAGATATTTATGGTGTGGATACATCTATTTATCATACTGTCCAATACTCAGAATTTCCTGGTTAAAACCATAAATACCATGCAAGCTATAAAGGAATATATTGCAATTTATATAACTATTAAGTCTACAATACAGTGGGGAAATTATCTATGCATTAAAACCCTATGTCTAAAGGTGGAAGACAAAGACTTGTACTTTAGCCAAAGTATAGTCACAAGAGTT
Organism: Phlegmacium glaucopus; assembly: GCA_015039465.1. NCBI lineage: Eukaryota > Fungi > Basidiomycota > Agaricomycetes > Agaricales > Cortinariaceae > Phlegmacium > Phlegmacium glaucopus. The sequence goes on along the minus strand of MU130157.1, from coordinate 531,155 downwards.
ACAAAAGTCACAAGCGTTACAAAAAGAACACACAAGTAAATAAAGAGAGCCAGGCTACTGGATGCAAACCCAAAAGGGATATTTGCAGAATGGTTACAAATAATTAGCTGGAATAACAATAAGAACAACAATGGGTTGCGGAGGGACCAATAACGGGTCACAGCAAACCCAAAACAATTACACAAAAGAGTTTATTGTTTTATTTTGTATAAGTAGAGTACAACAACTTGTAAATAAATCATCGGATTGTAGCTTTCTTACCCCCACAAATATCAGTTGGTGTTTAAGAAATAAAGTAACAAGCCTTTCAAATCAACAACAAAAGAAAGAATATTATTATTAAGTGTATTGGTTACACTATTGGTTTTGCATTGGTTGCAATTATTTTTAAGTGTATTAGTTACACTATTGGTTATCGAAGTTAGTCTTCGAAATTTGGACAGATATACAAAGTTATTCACAACTGAAAGTGAAATCATTATTGTGGGAATCAATAAATAAATTGGAACGGCTATACTTCCTAGGAAGCCTGATCACAATTCAAGACTTATATTGGTGTATTTATACACTTATATCATAGTCAACCTATCAACACTACTACTCATATCCTATTGTGCTTACTAATCATTCCTAATCCGGAAGAGCTTTTCTAATGCTCGAAAATATTCAACACAAAAAACCAGACTGGACCGGACTTTTAAGCACTAATTGCATAAGATCACACCATTATTGTGTAGTAGGTATGTTACCAATAGCAGATATGGCTCATAGATGTATATCAGTATGTACAGCCATGAGAGTAGTAGTATATAAGTAAGCTGTTGAGGAGGGGACTCCTCATCAGTTTGCACCTATAAGGAATGGAGTTTGTTCACAGGAGCAAGCACACTGAGCATACACTTGAAAGACCACCTGCCTTGGAGATCATCATGCATGACTTTCCTGTTCTGGAAAAGTAATGCACAGGAAAAAGGGGTATGGGCAGGACTGGGTTCATGCAAGAGAAAATGAAAATGAAGACATCCAAAAAGGAGCTTGCATGCTCTCAAAATTAATTAAAGCAGAACAATTTTCTTAAAGATCAATAGCACTAGAAAATTTCATTTTAAAATTTCCTTCACCCTACATATAAAAGTAGCATAAATTTACTGTAGAAGGCAGTGGAAGAACCCCATGTTAGGGGACACCCAATTTTCAACTGAACTACCAACTCCCAATTGGGCCTGAACCCTGCCTCAGTCCCAATCCCAAACCAACTCCCAATTCCATTCCCAAATCTACACCCAACTGTGGCTCAATACATTCCACCTCACCAACAAAACTGACCAACTCCCAAACCGACTGTTACAGCACTTTGTAAAAAGGTTGGCACAACTCATTTTGGAGTAAACAAAGAAAAACAGAACCCTAAGCTAGGGTTCCAGTATAGATAGGATATCTCATCCTCGAATCAATATATATATAAGTCATGCCTGGGCAGCCTGCTCCTACCAAGCGCAAGAACATGTCCAGTGGCCCAAAGAGCACCAAAAAATTGAAGATACTCCCTCCTAGACCTGTCTCCAAACCAGAAGAAGAAGAAGAATCTTCAGGTTCTGACCTCAAGCCAGTTTTGGATCTGGCTAACCTGCAACTGCATGGCAAAGATGATATGGATGTAAATGATGGAGGGAAAGTCAGGAGAGGAGGGGGATACAGATGAATCTGGGGAAGATGATGAAAATTCAACCCGTGCTGATGAGGAGTGTGAATCTGAGCAGACTGAGCCTGTGGCCACCACTGCGGTTCAAAAATTGAAGAGAGGGCCTACAAAAAAGAAAGCCATAGGTTCTATGCATTGTATCATTGTATATTTTTTCTGCTTAATTGATTACTGTTGCAGGAACAGCCACTGCTGCTGTTGTGGAGGCAGAGGAGAGGTGCTGGCAGATCACCTACAATATGCTCATATTTTCCCTTGCTGAGCTTGCCAAGCCACAGCGCACCTGCCGTGAAGGTGTTGCACGATTCCTGGAACTTCCACATGACCTTGAGTGGATTGACTTTCAAAGCCGCCTTGCTGCAAGAGTCGCCGATGTTCTTTTTCCGGGACGCGCTAACATACCTGCCAATGCTTTTTGTGTTTTATTCACTATCACACGCCATGTCCCTGACCCACTTCCTCTTGCGTCTGCTGAAGATTATAAGCATCTTCTGAAATGCACTGGGAAGATGAAAACACCAATGGTCAAAGTCATCGTAAACCAACTTGTAGATGTAACTTATTTGCCTTTCCAAAACATATATCGACTCCTTTTTGGATTTCTAGCTCATTGACAAAGAAAATATCCCTCCAGCTGTGGTAGCAGCTCAAGATGAGGACCATGGAGGCAACAACTCTGTGAAAGGAAAGAAAAAGAAAAGCCGTGTACATGTCAATATTGGCTATGTCGATCACACTATCCTTACTCAAGGTTTTTACCTTAGATTCCAACCGAAAAGGATATACTACCAGGAAATGTTGCCAAGAATGATAGCATCAAGCGTCTAAGGGAACGGTGGCTCTGCAATTTCAATAATTGCAAATACAAACACTGTTTTGTTCCCGCTGATGGTCCACACTTCCCCCTGAGCCATGATCATTTCAACAAATGGGCAGCAGCTGTTACAACTTCAAACGGCTCAGAGGGCTCTGGCTGTAAACAGTCGTACAGAAGATCGTTTCGTCGTAGTCTGAGCTCAAAAAGAATACTAAGACTTGTGAGTCAAAGTAGAGTCTTAAAGAGTTTGAGGTCGTTCGAGTAGAAAGTAACTGTTGTTAGAATCTCAAGAATTAGCTAAGGTTACATCCGGTGTAACTACGGTATTTATAGTAAATAAGTGAGAGTCGTGCATAGGTGAAACGTCAGCATGTGAGTAGGTAGGCATGATTAATAATAGATGAAACGATGAAAGGAATGAGATGAACATGTGTAAGACGGAGATGAAAAGAGCGAGTAAAGCATATGGTAGTGAAACAAACATGTGTTCGGTGGAGATAAAAAGGGAAAAAGAGAGTTCGTAACATTACCCCCTTCTTACGTCGAAGACTCCGGATTCGACTCAGAATCTAGGAATAGTCCTTCTCGTTGTTCGAGCGGGCAGTGTTGCCAGCCGTGTCCTTCCTCGAAGCAATTGTTGCATACGCGATATTCGTGTGGTGGTCGTTCATTCGGTAAGACAATAGGTTCACCAGTAACTGATAAAAAACATTGTCGGGAAGTATGACCGTCGTGATCGCAAGTAGAACAGTGACGTTGTAAAAGAACTTCATCGTCGTCGTCGATGACAATGGGATTAAGTCGAGAACCGAGAGGGGTTTGGTCGGGAAGTGGAAGAGGGGAAAATGTCTGTCGAAGGGGTAATGGAGTAGATCGCCGGGATCTAATGGGGTTTCGTCGTTTAAATCGGATGAATGGTTCGATTTCTTGGGTTAGGCCACAGCCGACCATGTTGTCAAATAACGTGTCTGCTTGTGTTTGTAAATATTCGAGTTCTCGTTTTGCCCGTATGATAGATTGGTCGACGTGGTGGAAATAAAGGAATTTAGTATATAAGACGGGGTTTGGTCGAAGGAAAGGCACGAGATTGTTGATGTCGTGTCGAGTTTGTACATAGGAAGAGAGTTCTTCGTGGGTGAAATCGAAAATTGGAGGTTGGGTGCGAGGAAGAGGGGAGGAGAAGGATGAAGAAGGAATTTGAGGCATGTTTCAGAATGAAGGGCAGTGAATTCGAGAGTAGTTGATTTCGAAATCAAATTTGGGGAGAGTAAAGTTGTCGTCCCTTTGTTTTTCGAGGGCTAGTCTTATATCTTCAAAGTCATCGGCGATTTTGGCGATGACGTTGATGAACTTTAAAAAGTCCTCATCGACGAGTTCGTGTTGATAGGAAGTGTAACACATGTTTTCGAAGGTGTTCTAAATGAGGTGATGGGTTTGTTTATAAAGTGACAACGTGTCATCGGCGTTTTTGATGTGTGATTCCGGTTCCCACGTTGCTTCGGAGATTGGATAATCTTTCCATCGGATTTTGAATTGGTATCCGCGTCCTCGTTTTCTGTGTCCAATGATCGATTCGACTTCGTATTCTTCATTTCCGTCAACAATTTCTGCTGGTGGTTTAAGGAAGTTCGGTCCGTGTACTTCGTTTTCGACGTATGGCATAAGGAGGTATGCGTGGAAAACGTTGTGGATCTTCCATGTTTCAGGGAGTTTTAATCGATAGGTGAGGGGTCCTAGGACTTTTTCAATTGGGAATGGTCCTTCTCGTCTTGGTGCTATTTTCTTGTTATAGTTCGTCTTTAGATTCCTGGAGTCTAACCAGACTAGTTGTCCTTCTCGGAATGGTTTGAAGTTCGATTTGATTCTGTTTTCCATTCGGTGTCTTGCTAGTTCATGTGCTGCTAGGGCCTCTTCTCTGTCTTTGATTAATTTCCGTGTTCGTTCTTCGACGGCAGGGAAATGTGTGTTTTCGAATGAAAGGGGAATGGAGATTGGGGATGATCCCATGATCAATTCAAAAGGGGTTTGCGTTCTTCCGGAGTGTCTTCTGTTGTTGTGGGTGAATTCAAGAGTCGGTAGAGCGGATAACCAGTTTGTTGGGTTGTCAAAACAGTAGATTGAAAGATAGGCTTCAATTTCTTGATTGAAACGTTCTGTTGTTCCGTCGGATTGAGGATGAAAGGCAGTCATTTTCGCGTGTTCAATTCCAAGTAATTTGAAAAGGTTTTCGAAGGCTTTGGCAGTAAATCGAGGGTCTCTGTCGGAGATCATCTTGTCAGGGAGTCCAAACCGTTTGTAAAGGTTATCAAGTAGGAGTTGAGCGATGTCTTCTGAAGTGCAAGTTTTTGCGCAAGGGACGAGAATCACCCCCTTTGTAAGTCCGTGGTCGACCACGACCAGTATAGCGTCTTTACCGTCAATCGGTGGGAGATCAGTGATGAGGTCCATTGAACAGTTTGCAAAAGGTCTAGAGTCTTTTGGTCCTTCAATCGGTAAGAAACTCGGTTTCGATGGATTTCTGTTTATCTTGAACTGTTGACAATCAGAGCATCCTTTTACGTAGTTCTTTACGAAAGTACGGAGTCCGGGCCACCAGTAATGTTGAGAGATTGAATTGTATGTCTCCAGTTCTCCAGGGTGTCCTGCGGTTGGTGCATCGTGAAATTGTTTTACTAGTTTATGGCGAAGTTCTCGATTTTGAGGGATGTAATTCTTTCCTTTGTAGAACAAGATTGGTTTTCCCATAAATTTCTCGGTTGACCAGTCTTCTAGATCGCTTCTCAGATTAGAAGGACCTTTTTCGAGTAGAGAGCGCAATGCATCGGCGGCGTCGGTGTCTATGTTTGTGGAGTTTGCAATTTGTTTTTGTAAATCGAGGTCGACCAGATTGACAAATAATGAATCGGGAAGCATTGTAATGTCTTCATTGTCATTGTCATCTTTAGGGCAGAGATCAGCTCGTCGGGATAGAGCGTCGGATTGGATCATTTTGTTTCCAGGTAAATGGATCAGATTGACATTGAATTCCGAAAGGAATAGCGACCATCGAGCTTGTTGTCTGTTCAGTTTCTGTGCGGTTCGGTAGTAGGTTAGGTTCTTGTGATCAGAGTAGACTGTCGTCGTATGTTCAGATCCAAGGATATAATGTCTCCAGTCAGTTAAAGCTCGTATGATTGCTAGGAGTTCGCGATCATAGATTTCGTAATTTCGTTCGGTGGGGGAAAAGCTCTTCGATAAGAAAGCTACAGGGTGTCAGTCTCCGTTCGTGTCTGTCTGAGTAAGGACTGCGCCTGATGCGTATTTCGAAGCGTCAGATTCAATTTGGAAAGGTCGGGTCGGGTCAGGCATTCGTAAGACCGGTTCTTCAGTAAAGCGTCGTTTCAGAATTTCGAAGGTTTCTTGACATTTGTCGGTCCATTCGAAGGGTACATCCTTCTTCAAAAGATTGTTCAATGGTTGACATAGGTCAGAGAAGTGTCGGATGAATCGTCGGTAAAAGTTTCCAAATCCTAAAAAGGATCGTACTTCTTTAACAGAGGTGGGAGTCGGCCAGTCTCGGATACCCTTGAGTTTGGTTGGGTCCATAGAGATCTTGCCTTCTTCGATGATCATTCCGAGGTATTCAACTTTCTTCTTATTGAATTCGCATTTCTTTGGTTTCAAATAGAGATCGTTTTCCCGTAAACGTTGTAAGACCTTTTTCGTGATTTCTTCGAGATCCTTTTCGTTCTTTGCAAAGATTAGGATGTCGTCCATGTAGACAATAATATAGTCGCCTTCGATGAGATCTTCAAAGATAGAGTCCATCATTGCTTGGAATGTTGCCGGTGAATTACACATTCCAAAGAACATTACTGTCGGTTCGAATAGTCCTCGATTTGTTTTGAACGCGGCTTTCCATTCATCTCCTTTGGCAATCCTGACATTGTTGTAACCTCTTAGGACGTCAAACTTTGTGAAACAAGTTGCGCCTTTGAGTTTGTCCATGATTTCGGTGATTAGCGGGAGTGGATAAGCATTCTTGACTGTATGTTCGTTCAGATATCGATAATCTTGACAGGGTCGAAGTTTTCCGTCTTTCTTTGATACAAAGAAGAAAGGTGAAGCCATTGGGGATTTCGATTTTCAAATGTATTTTCGGTCGAGATTCTCTCTGAGGAATTTGTCCAATTCGATTTGTTCTGCCGGTGTAAGGTTATACGTTTTGAAAGATTTCGGTTGGAAAGTCGGTTTCATTTCGATCTTATGGTCCCAGGGTCGTTCTTCAGGAAATCTGTCCGCCTTTTTCTCATCAAATACATCTAAGTATTCATGATACTCCAGTGGTACTATTTCTTCGACAGGGATATCAGGCTTGATGTCGTATTTCATAGCCAGATCTTGTGAAGCAGAGGTTTTCGCATTGATCCAATATTTGTTGTCCATTTCGCCATTGATAAAAGCGACGAGTACTGATGTTTCATCATCGTCGGTAGGGTTCCGTGTTCGATTGAGATATTCTTCAATATCATCTTCATCTTCAATAGTGGTGGGTTTCGAGGGTGTCCTAAAAATCGGTTTCTGTGGTGATTCTTCTTTCGGTTGTTCGGGCTTGCGCCATGTAAGGGTCTCTTTCTTCCAGTCTATTTCGGGATTGTTTTCTTTGAGCCAGGTTGCTCCAAGAATAATCTTGTGTTTCCCTAGTCCAGTGACTAAAAGTCGGTTCATCTTCTTTCGTCCAAGAACATTGATCTCGAGGTTTACGTAATGTTTGATTGTCCCTCGTTTGTTCAGGGTACCGTCAACGTTAAAAACTTTGATGGGAACTTTTAAGGTTTTGATCGTAAATTTCTGTGTTCTCACGAAGTTTTGGTCGATGAATTTTCCGTCTGCGCCAGAGTCGATAAAGGCTTGTTCGATGATTTCCGAATCTTTTTGCGTTTCACTCGTTATAGAAATAGGTATTTTCATTTGGTGTATGTTTAAACGAGGTACTAAGCAATTAGATATGGATAGCGTGGGAGAAACTGACATCGATTCAGTTCTCCGCTTTAAAAATCCTCCTCTCCTACTTCGACAATCTGTTCGTCTTCGTTGATTCCGAGTTGAAGGTTGGCGAGTTTTTCGTGTTCGTCTTTGCTCAGCCCTTTGATCAAGGCGTGGATATCTTTGACTGTCGGTTTCTTCTGGTTGTTCTTGTTGTAGTTGTTTGAGGATCCTTGGCTTTTATTTCCTTGGTATCCTCCTCGTTTTTCTTTACAGTCTCTGGAGATGTGGCCGGGCTTGTCACACCTGAAACAAAGGCCTTTGCGCATGTACTCTCCTCGCTTTTCGTAGCTCATCGCGTCGACGTCCATGGCGTCTGGGTCAGTTCGTCTGTTGTTTGAGGACCAATTCCTCCCTTCATATTTCGGCTTTTCTTCTCTGTATACTGGGTCGTAGGGTTTTCTGTTCGGTTGTTCTGTTGACAGAAGTGCCATCGCGAATCGGTATTGTGAGTCGTATTGAATCGCTCTGTCTTTCCAGCCTTTGATTGTCATCGGGACGTTGAGAGATAGTACAATTTTTCGGGTTAGGGATGGGTTAAGGACTTTTCGGAACATCTGGATGAGGTGGATGTTATCAGATGTGCTTTTTTCCTCTAGTCCGGCCTGTCTCGTCAAGAGAGAGAATTCGGTGACTATTTGTTCGGCTGACTTCTTTCCTTGTCGTAGGAGGGCCAGTTTGTGCATGGAGTCTTGGACTCGATTTGTTTCTTTGAATTGTTCGGCGATGGTGTCATAGAAGACTTGGAGTGTGGGAAGGGTGATCGTCCCAGTTGCGTCAGTGATGCTGTCGATCCATGTTTCTTTCCATTGAACTGCTTCTCCATCGGTCATGAAGGAAAGGATAAAAGCAATTTTTGGGCCATCTTCTGCGTAGGCTTTGTCGTTTACGCTCAAGTATATCTTGCATTCTTGGAGGAATGTCTTTACTTTGCGTCTGTCGCCAGTGAAAGGCGTCGGTTTGTTGATGTTTAATTCTTTTGGGACGTGAGGAGCGGTGGATAATTCTCCTGCCATTGTTTCGTCTAGGTTCGGTTTCGGGTTGTCTTAGAAGTAAGAAGTCCTTGCTCTATCTTCTTATACTGGATCAAGTATTTAACTTTTCACAGTATTCGTTCGGTTCGGTTTGTCGGTGTTTCGGTTTCAGGTTCGGCTAGATATAACCAACGCTTCTAAGAAGAGAGCGTGTAGGAATACAATAGCTAATTCTTTTGTTACAACTTCAAACGGCTCAGAGGGCTCTGGCTGTAAACAGTCGTACAGAAGATCGTTTCGTCGTAGTCTGAGCTCAAAAAGAATACTAAGACTTGTGAGTCAAAGTAGAGTCTTAAAGAGTTTGAGGTCGTTCGAGTAGAAAGTAACTGTTGTTAGAATCTCAAGAATTAGCTAAGGTTACATCCGGTGTAACTACGGTATTTATAGTAAATAAGTGAGAGTCGTGCATAGGTGAAACGTCAGCATGTGAGTAGGTAGGCATGATTAATAATAGATGAAACGATGAAAGGAATGAGATGAACATGTGTAAGACGGAGATGAAAAGAGCGAGTAAAGCATATGGTAGTGAAACAAACATGTGTTCGGTGGAGATAAAAAGGGAAAAAGAGAGTTCGTAACAGCAGCCATGGTATGATTTACATAGATACTGACAATATGCTCTGACATCTCTATTAGCTTCATTCCGAAGGAGATGCACCATCAGCAACCCTCAAGAATTTGACTCTGTTTCAGCTCATGCCATTGTTTCGAAGTCTCCACTCCTCCAAGCACGCATCAAGGCAATGGCAAAAGAGAAGGAAAGGGATCAGGTTCCCATCGTTCAACTTATTCTACCTGACAATCCTCATACACTATATCCTAATGTTGTTCATGTATCCGATGCACAGCCTTCAGCCCACACTTCATCAGTATCATCTGATTGCTGCCCACTTGCATTGTATGGCAAGGGTCCAAAGCTCGACATATCAACATTTTGTGATATATTCTGTCTCTCTATGGATATCCTCCAGTGTTTTCAAGAACACAAGATCTCAGGATTGCATGCTTTTGCACATATCAGCGAGAGAGACCTGGAAAATATGAAATTTGCTATCGGTGAACTCATTGATCTCAAGGAGGCAATCAAAATATGGGCTGTCTCAAAGTAGCTATTCCTTCTTACTGCTCATTTCCCTCCTGTTTACTCGTTGCTCTTACAACTTGTTCAAGTTATCATTATAATTCCTTATTGTTGCTTGCTTCTCACTCATTGCTTATCATTCTCAATCATCACTTCTATGTCATGCTTCGTGTTGTAGCAAGTATTACTAGTTAGAAATAACCTCCATGTATGAAATAGCCCATTGCATCATTGTCTGTAATAATTTTCATGATTTCCATCAGCTCAAAGATCATACCATCCCCATTCCATGAAAAAAGCATGCCATGCCTCCGAATAAATGCTTTGACCTTTGAAAATGCTTCCTCAATCAGGTTGAGGTCTGGAGAGTAAGGAGGGAGGAATTCGATGCGGATTTCTAGTGTAATGGATTATGATGTGAATATAAAGTGAACTCTGAGACGGGGGTTGAGCTCAAGACTCACAAAATTGTTCAGCCAGCTCTAAAATACCTTCTCCATGGTGAATACAAGCATTATCCATGACCAGGACACTTAGAGTTCCTGGAAATGGTGCACACAATGGCATCTCCATCACAAATTAGCATAGCAATACCCAAAAGAGTGAAAAACATGCCACTGACCCTTCCAAATACTCCAAGAACATCGCATGAGTCATGGAGCCTTCAACTACAGTGTCAGAGATCATCCCATCAATGGTTAGAAGACCCAAACCTGAAAATCTGCACCCCCAAATAAAAACCCCTTTTTGAACGATGCGGGTACCTTTCCATGATTGTCCATGAGCCCTGAAAGATGATCTTTCATCCTTAGATACTTCATCGAGAAAACCTAGCTGTTCTAGGGAGTACTGTGCAATGCGCCCAATATAATCTGCCTGCAGGTTCTCATTTTGTTCTGATGCAATCTTTTTGATTTTTTTGGATGAAAGTCCAGCACGTACAAGCTCCCAGTGGATTGTGGTGTAATGGACAGATATGAAGCGGTTTGTCTCCAGTAAGTATAGCAATTCATTGAGAAACCAGTTTGGCCGATGTCTGATGAGGCGCCTTAGATAATTGATGTCCAAATAATGGAGAATATGGCAGCGGCCTTTGACTCCATTGGTATGCTGTACAACATCACCAGTGGTGTGCCAGAGGTCAAGAACACAGTAGAATGTCCGACGAGAAAAGTTCAGATAGTCGAGGATTGCCGGGAGGGGAAGGATATTGTCTTCAAATAAGCAGATGGCTGCAATCTTGATTTCAGATGGTATCTTGCGGAATGGCATGACTATGAGCAGTAGGCACAGATTTCAAAACAGACCATGTAGCAATACAGGGTGTATAAACGAGCAATGAGTACCAAATCATCAAGAACCCTAGCTTAGGGTTCTGTTTTTCTTTGTTTACTCTGAAACGGTGATGTAACTGCACAGAGGTTGTTGAGAAAAGGTGTATTTTCAAGATTATAAAAATCTCTACTCAAAACAATAACTCAATCAATACTTTATACAATCTTAATAATGCAAGTTGGGTTTTCTAGAAAGTATAACCTTTCCAAGACTTTGAATTTCACTTCAACTAGTACACACAACAACAACAATAATTTGAATCAATTCAAGGATGATCAAACTTTTAAGTAGCTTTGCAATTTATGGCTTGCACCAACAATCAGTCAAAGAATTCCTAAGACTTTACTGATTGATTTAAACTTGTGTACACAAAAGTCCAAGACTTTGTTACAACTTCAACACAATTGCATACACAAGAAGACCCCTTGCTTCTGTTATGACTTCAACACAATTGCATACACAAGAAGACTCAAACTTCTGCTATGACTTTAACACAACAACAACTTTTACAACAATTCAACAATTATTGCAACAAGTCCAACAACTCTGAGAAACTGATTTATTTTCAAGTCCACTACTCAAAGACAAGTGTTCTTGCTGTTGCTGTACTAGGTTGCAAATGAGGGGGGAAAGAAAGAATCCAATTTTCTGACTATTTACAAACCCTGGGAGGTATTTTATACATTTGAGATATTTAAAAATAGATAATGTCCAAAAATAGATATACTGGTTCGTGGTACCCTTACTTTGGTTCTGGCACCATGTGTACTCATTGTTCCTGGAAACATAGGGGTTATTCTATTTTTAGCCCCATGTTGCTAATTTTAGGTAGTTTCCACCCCTCTTGGTGGTAACTGTGCCTATTGTGCCTGGAAACAATCTTTATGATTGTTCAGCACTCCCCCTATCCTTAATCATCATGATTCCCACACAATCACATGGTTCCACTATCTTGGTTATTCTGCTTCCACTGTTGCTAGGGCACCAATTTTCCCCTGAATATTTATTAATAATATTCTGTTGCTCCACAATCACACCCCATGACATTTGCTAACCCAATATTGTTTATTTAACTTTTCCTGTGCCAAGTCTATAAGGATATTCATGGATTTATTGGTTTTTAATCCAGACATGCAATTTGTAGTGTAACAAATGATAGTCTATTGACCACATTTATTAACTATATGCATTTAAGTCACACAGTAATAGGTCTAATCAGCAGTTGTAGGGTAAACAACTCTGATTCCCTTGTTTATTATCAGTTGTATTAACCAGTTATTGGTGCATTAATTATTATTTATGCTGAAATAATAGATAATAATTGCAAAAACCATGCTTATGCAGATTTAAATCATATCAACGGGTTGTGCCAACCTTTTTACAAAGTGCTGTAAGTTTAGACAAAGGGATAACATCGGAGTAACTGCGGACTGGATGGAACAGAACCAGAACAAGTAACGGAAAGGACTTTGGCCTCAGCATATGTGCTGTGCTGCCCAGCTCCTACAATGTCCTGATTTTGGAATTGGAAGAGAACGGAAAGATGGAAGACCTCAGTGACTTAGAGGACGAACAAGAGGAGGAAACTAAGATGATATTCAAACTGAGGGAAACATACAAGTTTCGAGTACTTAAATAATCAAAGGAACTGCAACCGAAATATAAAGGATAAGTATGAAGTGCTGCGCCCTGCTCCCAGAAAGTCCTGCATTCTTGGGTGAATAATCCATAGTAGGGGTGCTGACTGATAATGGGAAAGTGATGACAAAGAAATAGTTGTTATGGCGAAGGTGTGGTAATGGGTTTGGAGTATCGTTGGAAAAGCCGGAATGATACGGAGAAGTCTTGGAGTTGGACATAGGAGGAGTAGAACCGGAAACAAGGGAGAGTACTGGAATGGAGTATGGACTACCAGAAACAACTCCGATGGAGCTGGACCAGAGTAACATATAACGGAATGTAACGCTGACTGATTCAGCTTCCAACTCTCAATCAGCCCAACTCCTGATCCCAATTCAACTTCTTATTTTATTATTTTATTTCTTTACATGACACCATTTTTATTATTTTTATTATTGTATCATTTCTTTATTTATTTACATATCTCTGTTATGTCCATATTAGTACTTAAATACCCCACCATCCTAGCAGGGATCCTTATCCTTTCCTCTTTGGATCCCCTGCTAGGTGAGTTGATGTAACATATTACTTATAATATTATTAACTTTGGATCCCCTGCTAGTCTGACTAAGTCAGTACCACAGTTGCCCTAACACCCCACCCATTAGCTAGCCTCAGATTCATATTCATTCTCAAAGAGACCTCAAAGATCTCTGTACTGCATTCTTCTTCAAATAACAAACACATACAACTTTGCAACTGCCTAAATTGTTAGTGTAATCAAACATCACGTGACTTAGATGCTTGCATTGAAATTCTGGCTTGCCCTCAAACTACAATAAAATACTGAAAGTATCTGTTTTGAGCACTCAAACATTTACACTACTTACACACCAATACTAGCACATGCCCCCACCTTGTCTAGCCACCTAAGTATCTTAAGTGATCTGACAAGTATAGTACTGCAAACCTGACACCAGATTTCAGTGGGCTTATCAGATACAACTCTTTTCATCATGTCAATTTAAGTCTGTAGCAATAGCAGGATAAATCAGGAAGCTAGAATCAGATGTAACAGTAACCTCAGTGGGTGATAAACACTTTAATTGATGTAGCAGTACCTGGAATCAGATGTAACAGTACTACTACAAATGAGAAAAGAATATAACAAAGTAAAGTAAAGTGACTTACACCTCAGTGGGTGAGGTGTTGTGATAGAGCTATGAGTATTACATAGTAACAAGGATAGGAGTAAGGGGTAAGTAGCTAAGAAAAGAAGAGCAACTCATAATGATAGAATAAATAAATAATAGTTGGTATAGAATGTACTGGGTATAATGAGCTATCATAAGGACACATGGGAGTGGTGACAAAGTAATTAGGCTCATTTCCACCAGCTTTGCCACACATGAGACTAAGGTGCACATGGTTTGTGAGAGTGAACTCAACAATTGGCAAAGCCGGCTGGTCCATTTTGGGCCACTTTTGGCAGAGCCCACCAAATCTTGTTGTTGTCACTTAGTGAAAAAGTGGCTCAAGCTCCAAAAAAAGTGTCAAAATGGGGTATACAAATAGTGGTTATTTTCAATTTTAAGTCCATCAGGGTATACAATGATTTTTTCAAAAATTTAAGTTTGACTGTCATCATTTCTCAAAAATCACCTTTTTGAAAACTATTCAATTCAATTCAAAATGCAAAAAAATTAGTAACATGTATACCCAACTTGAGCACTTTTTTTGAGGTGTGGCCACTTTTTTTGACAAAGTCGACACATCAAGATTGGTGGGAGAAATGACCATCACTCAAAATGGACCTAAAGTGGCCCAGTCCACTTGTGAGCTTGCTCCTTGCCTGATCATGTGCTCCCATGATGCTTTTTGACTAGAGCTTGCATGATTACACCACACTGTGCCAGAAGTTTTAATTACATTGAAACTATGTTTAAGACAAATTTAGTAATGAATTAATAGTATGCAATCTAAGTTATACATACCTGTAGAAGCAAAACTTCTCCTGATTCATATCCAAGGCATATGTTGGATGAGTAACAGCTGATTGATAATGGCTTGCGGAAAGGTGGTGGGATCCAGATTTTATGGAGGTTTATGGTATGGAATACTGTGTCTGTGTATATTTCAAGGAAAGATGGCCTGGAGGAGACATGAATGTTCTTATCAAAATCACTGTGGGTAAAAACACCATCAGGAATTGATGAAACCACAGGTAATTGATTGTTGTCAGATAAAGATGGAATAGAGGTATTTCCTTTCCAAACTGCTTCACACTCTTCTATGGCTGTATCCCAGGTCCATACAGTGTAGTTATCAGATGCAGACACAATATGCATACCATCAGAAGAAAAGACAGCAGATCTGACCCAGTCTGAAGGTCCCTTCAACTCTGCTTCACACTCTCCTGTGGCTGTATTCCAGATCCGTGCAGTGCAGTCATAAGATACAGATACAATATGCATACCATCAGGAGAGAAGACAGCAGATCTGATCCAGTTTGAATGTCCTTTCAGCTCTGCTTCACACTCTCCTGTGGTTGTATTCCAGATCCATGCAGTGCAGTCATAAGATGCAGACACAATATGCATACCATCAGGAGAGAAGACAGCAGATATGACCCCATCTGAATGTCCTTTGAGCTCTGCTTCACACTCTCCTGTGGCTGTATTCCAGATCCGTGCAGTGCAGTCATAAGATGCAGACACAATATGCATACTATCAGGAGAGAATACAGCAGATATGACCCTACTTGAATGTCCTTTTAGCTCTGCCTCACACTCTCCTGTGGCTGTATTCCAGATCCATGCAGTGCAGTCATCAGAGGCAGACACAATATGCATACCATTAGGAGAGAAGACAGCAGATATTACCCAGCCCGAATGTCCTTTGAGCACTGCTTCACACTCTCCTGTGGCTGTACTCCAGATCCTTGCAGTGTAGTCATAAGATGCAGAAACAATATGCTTACAATCAGGAGAGAAGACAGCAGATGTGACCCCACCTAAATGGCCTTTTAGTTCTGCCTCACACTCTCCTGTGGCTGTATTCCAGATCCGTGCAGTGCAGTCAGAAGATGCAGACACAATATACATACCATCAGGAGAGAAGACAGTAGATCTGACCCAGTCTGAATGTCCCTTCAGCTCTGTTTCACACTCTTCTGCAGTAGTATTCCAGATCCTTGCAGTGTAGTCATCAGATGCAGACACAATATGCATACCATCAGGAGAGAAGACAGCAGA
>MU130157.1:327561-514663 GCA_015039465.1 Phlegmacium glaucopus | reverse complement strand
TCACACTCTCCTGTAGCTGTATTCCAGATCCGTGCAGTGTAGTCATAAGATGCAGACACAATATGCATACCATCAGGAGAGAAGACAGCAGATATGACCCAGTCTGAATGTCCTTTCAGCTCTCCTTCACACTCTCCTGTGGCTGTATTCCAGATCTGTGCAGTGCAGTCAGAAGATGCAGATACAATATGCATACCATCAGAAGAGAAGACGGCAGATCTGACCCAGTCTGAATGTCCCTTCAGCTCTGCTTCACACTCTCCTGTGGCTGCATTCCAGATCCGTGCAGTGCAGTCAGAAGATGCAGACACAATATGCATACTATCAGGAGAGAAGACAGCAGAACTGACCCCATCTGAATGTCCTTTTAGCTCTGCTTCACACTCTCCTGTGGCTGTATTCCAGATCTGTGCAGTGCAGTCAGAAGATGCAGACACAATATACATACCATCAGGAGAAAAGACAGCAGAATTGACCCAGTTTGAATGTCTGAGAACTGCTTCTGATTGGTTCCATGCTTTTCTCCTTCCTAAAGAGAGCTTCCATGGACAGTCCATCCTACCTCCATATGTCTTCCAGATATCTGATTTTTCTGGGAGCCAACCTAATGCTGAAAGACATCCTTCAATACTGTGATTTTTAATGAAATCACAGTTTTCCTTCAAAAACCGTTCAGCATCAATCACTGTTGTTGCCAAGAGCTTTTGCCTCTATTTTCTGTTGTCAGCACAATTTATCTACAGCAATGAGGACAACTTACATTTGCCCAACCTTCTAGCTTATGCAGTGAATGCATTGCAGTGCCTAACTTCCCTAAGATACTTAAACAATCCATCCATCGCAAAAGATGATTTTGAAAGAAATCCTTCACTTCAGCAGGTTTGCCAACATCTTCATAGGTAAAATGGAGGGCCCAGTGACTGCAAGCATATGCAAGAGATTCAGAGATCTCTTCAGGTTTTCTCTCTTCCAGATAAGATACCTTTTCTTTCTCTGACCAAGCTTTCTTTATCAACCCAAGGCACTGAAGTGCTAAATGCTTATGTGAAGCACAAGGATCAAGGTAGTGCTTTGAAGAATGGATGCAACTGCTGATGAAATCATAGAAGGAAGCATGGAATGTTGAGATGGGTGTATCAGGATCTTGGGATGGAATATATATTAAGGAATGAAGAGAAGAAAGGGCTACATCAGTGTATTCTATGGGAATTTGCATCAAAGAACTGATGGTAGCCATAGAAAGAGGATTATAGGCATATACAATGGCTGTAAGAACCATTTTTATATCTAATGCCTCCCCAGCATTTGTAGGAGCATAGGCAGCATCCAAAATTCTTTCATAAAGAGCATCCAGTGGATGAGTTAGACTAGATGTCATTTCCAATGCAAAATTGACTACATCTGAAAGACGCCGAGGCATGCCTGAGCTCCCCCTTTGGGCAATATATTTGCAGACAGTTGCTGCATAAATAAACAAAGTTCCAGACATGTTGACAAGGCTTTCAAGTTCAGCCTGAGGAGGCCAGTCATGCCTATTAAGCCAAGTTTGGCCATCAAGCAAGCAGGCTTTGATATAAAGTTCAATATCAGCCTTTACAACTTCCTTCTCAACCTCATGGAGGATGAATTTTGAATGAGCCCAGGATTTACCAAAAGACTCTTTGAGCCTCATTTCTGGACGGCTAGTGATGAAGAACTTGACTGGAAGAGAGGCACTGTGCTCTAGGATCACAGAAAGCAACTCAGCCACAAGGGACTGGTCAGAACACTCATCCAGAGCATCAAGAACAATAACTGGGACAACTACTACTTCACTGGTATCCCTATATGCAGCAGTGAGTGGCCTAACAAGGAAATTCAGGAACTGTTTGCCAATCCTCCAAGATTTGCAGTCAGCATTGGCTTCCACTACATCTAGGATGAGATGGGACAGAGAGGGAAGATACCCCCTTGCAGCCAACTGAAGGCAGATGGTGGGAATGATGCAACGAACATCACTCGTATCAACCCGAAGATGAGAAGAGAAGAAGTTACCACCAAGGGACTCATTGTCATCAAGGATTTTACTGAATGAATAAGCAATTGTTGTTTTGCCGGTTCCAGCCATCCCGTTGAGCCAGTATACCTTTGTTGTCGTATTGTCACCTGCCCACGCTCGCAGCGTATTGAGGATTCCCTTGCGAGTATTTTCCGTACATCCGTTGCGCGGAGCAGGAGATGCTGCGTCGTATTCTGCAAACTCAGCACGTGGCAAGAGATTCTCACGTAGTGCAGCCTGTGAACTAGGGTTTAGCGAAGGACATCCCGGTCTAGAGATTATCCATGCTCACCAAGATTTGAGGCCTCGTTCGTTCATTTCCACCAGCGCTGAATACATTCTAGATTAAGGAAGATGGAACTGTTAACACGCAGATTAGCATTTACGCTGCTAGAATGGCACCTACAATCGTCGGATGTGCCATGTAGACATTGTGAGCACCTTGGAAGAGAGTCATTGGATTATGGGTGTTCGGAGACATCTGCTAAATGAGCAGTATTTAATGACGACGATCGTGAGCGCAACATGATGCTGACCATGGAAGTTTCAAGTTCCGGTCCTGAACTACTAACGGATACAAGCTGGCTTGGCACAGCAGGCATCGTTGCTGAAACAGGTACGGAAATTGGAGCGGGCACTATGTATGCTTCCGTACTTTCAACCGGTGCATGATCGATGCCGACCACAGGGGCCATATTAAGCGGCAAATTACTTGAAAGTACGAAGATTAAGTATATAATCAAGGAGATTTTCGACGGCAGGGAGTCAGTTACTTACCTTGTTCCTGCATCTGTCATTGCTATCGTATGGTTATCGAAGCTTGAACCCACGTCGATCGACGATGGTGTGGGCGATCGCGACAAATTAAGAAGAGAAGATAATTTCCCTTTGAAAGATCGAGCAGCTCTGTGCATGCGATTGTTCTTTGATGGTCTTTCGTTCGACATGATGATGATAGTCAAGAGAGAGCTCTAATGTGTGGCTGTACGACTTTGCTCTTCCCACGGTAGAAGTCTGCACTATGCATGCGGCAACTATATATGAGTAAGTCGTCAATCAATACAAATAAAAAAAGACTACGAATTTTATTAGTCTGACTACGGGAGACTATGCGGCAACTGACTTGATACAGTGGTATAACCTGATCAACCAACGGTATCATACAATGGCTCATCAAGAATGTCCTCGACCTCTTCCACTGGGGCCCCTTCGCTAGCTCCTACTTCTTCCAACTTTGCACTACCTGCGGATTACGTCGTTTTGAAGCCACCCCGATAGGTAGGCTTCGAAAAATGACGATTGAGACATTCCAGTCCATCTTGAATAGGTGGTTATAGGTGGATGAGAAATAGCAGCGGATAGGAATACGGTAGTCTGATGGGAGGCGGTATCAAAATGGCTTCAACAACGTTGACGTTGGAAATCAGGGTGGAATCTGGACTTGTCAACTGCCCTCAATGAAACTCATCAAATGCAAGTGTCGTCAACCGACGGTGGGTTTCGTTGGTAACGTTTCCTCCTCGTACAATGCTCTGAGGCTCGTGACAGGCTAAAAAAATAGAACGACCAAAACAGGGAATACGAACAAGTAGACCCATGCTTTGGAGTGGCAAGGTATAAGAAGAGGCCATGGACGATGACAGGTAATCAAAGAGAGAAGTAAACGAGAATGGAGAACGCGATGAAATAATGTCCTAAGCGTTACAACTACTCTTACCTCAACTCGTTGTAGCAGTCCGACTACGGGCGCATCATCTATCTTTCGCTACTCCTATCGAGTAAGCTCCAGGATGGTGTAAATAAATTCAATGGTCGGTCGACCGATATAGCAGCGGATGGTACTGGGATAAAGTACGACGGCGTTTGATGGAGGGGCGATGTTGAAGTGGCATCGACATAGTGGTACACTCTTCCCCAAATGTGTGAAGTACTGACTATTGCCATAGATCCACCTTCAAATTGATGTATGCATATGATGGTTTATTGATAAATCATTCCAGTTTGTCGTGCAATCGAAATCGAAACCATGGTTCTCCTTTCAACGATCGGTAAACTTGGTCGGGCAATAGTAATTTGGTCCACTGGTCAGCCACAAAATCGTTGGCTGCTATAAAACGGCTCGAAAATGTTCTCTCTGTCCCAGCTCTTATCAGCTGGGTGATGGATATTGGTCCGATCCTTGACCTCTACGCTATCAAATTACTCTCGTTTATTTCCGTCAATCTACTTGTTACCGTCTTCGTGATTCGAAGCTTCAGCGCTCCTGTCCTCAAGCACCTGTACGTCACAGCTTCGATGGATACTCCTGATTCTAAACCAAGTAAGTTTTGTGGACTCTCTAATATATATTGATGTTGACAGGGGAATACGAAGGTGATTCAAATTTGAATCTATCTTTGACTGTGTCTAGTACTGGATCTACTCTATCTCATTCTTCTCTCAACGATCTCGGTCGTCGTTCTATCACTCCCGACCTTATCTCCTCTGGGTCCACCAGTGGATCTTCTTCAAGTTCTAATACTACGATAAGCTCTTATGGATCAAGCGCGTCAGGGAAATGTTTCCGGATGTCTAACGCCAACTTCCAGCAGGATGGCTCGCGGCGCTCAGAGTCTGGATCGCCCTATCATACCACATTTGGGGGTCCTGCTTCACAAAACACACCACCCATCATTATTTCTCCTCCTAGACAGGAACAATTGATAGACGGTTCTACCCCTTCACCTTCGCCTGTGTCTGAAAGGATTCCTCAAGGATTGCGGACTAGCCTAGCCCAACGACTCTTGTCGCTTGTTGACTCTGATGGCAGGCCGATTCGTCTCGTCAAACGTTCCGTATTGAAAGATATCACCAATATTGTCCAAACTCGTTCGTCCGTTCCAGGAGACGATGAGTGTATTGATGATGCGCAGTGTCTTGTCTACCGGTCTGCTGAAGAGTTTCTTCCAGCCATTGTATCTACTCCTCCGACTTTCAATGCCCCTTATTCAGATTCCGCTTTCTTTGGATCATCTGGAAGTCGGTTTGGAGATATGTTTTCACCTAATGCACCTCCATCGATCACGCCTACTTTCGCCCTTCCCGAATCATTCAAATTGTCTAATTTTGCTGGGTCTATTACCCGTATCTCTGGCGACATTGTAACGTCTTTGGCGGCCAAGTACCAAAACGAATATCCGGATGACGATGGTGTAGTGATAGGTGAAGAGTTTGAATGGGAAGATGAAATGCGGTCCCTGGAGATGAGGTTGGCATTTTATGATAAGGCAACGTGATTTGCGTTTTTATTTTACGGTATTTCCTGCCTTTCTCCCCTCAGGCTCCTTGTGCTTCTATGGATATTGGACTATATGCGTGCGTGTTTTTACAGTAATATATTTAGTTACAGAACGTTTCCCGTTATTCCTCAGGCTCTCTCTAGCTATTTTCAAGTTTTCCTCTGAATCATTTCTTCTCATACATACTTCTTATAGGCAGATATGTGAGTGTTATACAGTAACCATTATAAAGGAGCGCCACAGAGCACAACCTAAGATCTAAGCATCCATCGATCATCCACCACTGTAAGCCAAAACGCAAAGTGCAAAGTGCAATTGTGCTAGTGATCAAAACCCTACTTGCGGCGCTTCTTTGACATCGGCTCTTCCTTCTCATCCACCGACTCGCCAATATGAGAGCGTTTGCTGCCAATGAAAGAACCATCTAGCCCATCCATGAATCCACTTGTTATGTCGCTCGCTTGATGCATCTGTACTTCAAGTTGGTGGAATGTTCCCATCAGCCTCAGGCAGTAGTCCATTTTCAAATCACTGATGCTCACAGACTTCCAGGCCTCGCAACCACCTGGTAGATTAGAGTCATTGGTAAGCGACTTCAATCCAATATCCAGGAGTTTGTTGGCATCTCAAATCGTGAGGCCGCACTCATCTATCGAACAGAGTCTTCGAGTTAGCACCTTCACCTTCTTGCGACCGCTGACTACCGACTCGTTTTGGAGGGGATATTGTCGGGAAAAAGAAGCTGCATCTGTCTACACAGAACAAGAGGCTCCATCGGATATTTCAGATAGATCAGAGCCTCGTAGATGACGATCAGAAGGCAGACTATATCATCGCATAGCGTATGTGATGGGCTCTGCAGGGAAGGCATCCTCAGCAAGTGCCATTTGGGTGCCAGTAGTCGATCCGTTAAAGCTTGCATATATCGGGTTGATACTCTGGAAGAGAAGAATACATAGAATGTAGCACCCCAGTATTGGTCCCTTTGAACATCATCCCATTCTCAGCGGTACTACTGGTAAACACTTGTTCCTCCTGAAGTTGGATTTCTCTGTTTATAGCCATATGTCCAAGGTGTAGCAGTTTTGCCAGACCCTTCACCCATGATGCATGATGCATGATCTTCCACTAAGATCTCGTAACTCGTTGCACAAAGAAAATCTGAAAATAAATCTGAACCAGCTGTCAGAACTACGTTTAGGTCGATTCTAGTTATTGAGGGGTCCATGGAAAGAGTTGAAATCAGTTGAGAATGCTGAAGGAAGGACTAAATACCCGCCTTTGTTCTGATCCAGAAGTCGCAATGCAAAATTTTAGTTGCCAACCTTCCACTCATTTCACATAACTTTAACTCATAAAAATGAAATGACGAGGGGAAACGACGAAACAATAGCACATAGGTGAGATTCTAACAGTTCTACTCAGTGTGATCATTTATTCTCGGAGTCGGACTAAGTTCGGCAAAACCTCTTTGTCCCGCTCGTGGACTACTCTTTTTCCTTTTGGCGACAATAGCAGTGGGGCTTCGACAACTTGACTCTGTGAAGGACCGGGCTAGCTATCTGAGAGTCTAATCGATGATCTAGCTCACTTGGATAAGCTTCATGCTTCATGCATCACTGTGCTCTCTTTGGTCTGGCAATAACGAAGAGACAACGTGGTCTTGTCCTCGCCCATGCAAGGCGCATACTGAGAGATACTGAGTCACCAATTATCGACGCGTCTCGGCACCGTTGGCCCTGCATCAAAACTCTATATAAACCTCTACGTTGATTATAACCCATCCTTGTCTCCCTTCTCCTTCTACCACCAACTTGAATCCCAAGCTATTATAACACTCCCATCATCTATCATGCATGTTGACACAGTTAACGCAGTTAACACTCTTAACCTTAACTCGGTCAATGACAGCACGATCATCAACGTCAATCTATACTCTCGCCAAGCTGAAATTACTAGGGTCTTCAAGTTCGACGTTGCTGCTGGAAAAACCAACGTCGTTATATCTGGTCTTCCAAATGTTCTTGACCATGAATCTCTCAGGTACACAGTACTTATGCCTAC
Source organism: Phlegmacium glaucopus (assembly GCA_015039465.1). Classification (NCBI taxonomy): domain Eukaryota; kingdom Fungi; phylum Basidiomycota; class Agaricomycetes; order Agaricales; family Cortinariaceae; genus Phlegmacium; species Phlegmacium glaucopus. The sequence continues at coordinate 507,283 of MU130157.1, read as the reverse complement.
CAAAGTTCGTATCTCACCATGTTTCTTTCTTCAATTATCAATTTTTTAGAGTGGAGGGCAAAGGCCCTGCCATAATTCATGGCGTAACGTCCTCTAAAGTGAAAATGGCAGAACTCCCCGATTCTTCTCCTCTCCTGGACGAGTTGTACGCGAAGGAAGACAAAGCTGCGAATGCACTAGCGCGTTGCAAGAAAGCTGTGGAGTCAATCGAGGGTTACGTAGGAAAGCTCAACGTTGAGCATCTCGATATCTCAAAGCTCGGAGAAGCGATGGACGTCTACGATATCACCCGAGAAAAATGGGACGACAAGATTCTCCGACTTGTCCAGGAAATCGAGGACATTCGGGCACAAAAGGAGGCCGAACGGGTGAGGCTTGGGGATAGCGGCATTGACAACAAACTTCGAACACAGGCGGTTATCGGATTATATGCTGAGCAGGCTGCAGAAATAGACATTTATTTAATCTACGGTAACTACTATTTTTTTCTCTCAACCGAAAATGCCAATTCACCTGTCCCATTTTATAGCGGTTTCAAAAGCAAGGTGGGAAGCAGGATATGATATCCGCGTCAATATGCAAAAGCCGGGTGCGCCTGTTAAGGTGATATACAAGGCAACCATCAGTCAGGAAACTGGGGAGGTCAGTCTCTTCCTTCCCTTCAACATGTTCTCGAGTTCAAACTCCAACAGTGCTGGGAAAATGTTCCAATCACGTTGGAAACTGCGACGCCAACTTTGGGCCTTCTTCTTCCAACTCTTGAGATTTGGACATTAAGTCATGTTGTTCCACCTGGCGGGGGCGGTGGATGCCTTGGGGTCGGGGGCGCGAAGAGGCATCGCAGAATAATAGAGCCAGATGATTTGGACTTTGACATGGAACATGAATCTACGGCTGTGACGTCGAAGGGAAATGTCAATGCTACATTCCGGATCCCTGGTATAACCACGATCCCTTCCGACAAACAAGAACACAATGTGACTATCGCTGAATTGGATTTGGACGCTACTATGTCCTGGGTGTGCATACCAAAAGGCGATACGCGAGTTCATTTGAAGGTGAATCATTCTTTACTAGTAATCAATAAAGTTCGAGTCAAGGAGATGAACCCATAACCATTTTATTCTTAGGCAACTATCACGAACTCTTCAAATTATACTTTCCTTCCTGGGTCAAGCAATGTCTACGTTGATCAAAGCTTCATTTCGCGGTCAAATGTTCCGAACGTCAGCCCGAAAGAAGTTTTTGATTGTCCTCTTGGGTAAGTTGTACTTGTGCTTTTCTAATCCATCCATTGTCAAATATCTCATTTGTGATATTAACACTTAACAGCCTCGATACCTCCATCCGGGTAACCTACCACCCTCGGAGCAAAATGATTTCACAGTCTGGTTTCTACAACAAGTCCACAACACATGCAATCTCTCAAACTATCACGATACACAACACCAAGTCTGTTGGTATTGAAAAGTTGAAGATCACAGATAACATTCCCGTCTCTCAAGATGCAAATATCACAGTCAACTTGATCTCTCCCAGTTTGACTACCCCTCTTCCATCATCAGCCACTAGAGCAGCGCCGCCTATGACTGTTGCGAATGGGGTTGTTGCGCAGTGGAGTGACAGCGGCTCGGACGTGAATGTACTGGGCAAGGACGGTCGATTGGACTGGATATGCTCCATTCCTGCTCATGGGAAGATCAATCTCCTTCTTCAGTGGGAGGCGTCGACCACTCAAAGGAAAGCAATTGAAGGTCTTTGATTCTGATCATTCTTGGTTGGAACAATTAGTTATACCTTAGCTGATCATGAGGCTGATATCTAGCGGGAATGTCCTTGAGGTAGGTATATATGCAGCGTCATTATGTAAAACCTGAAGGTTGGCAGAGCAAATAAAAATCTATGATCTACTCTAAAGTTAACCAAGAGATTGTGGTGGTGAGTTTGCCATGAAGCTCTAGCTAGTGCCAGTCCTGCGAACCTTTTGCATAGAAACTAACCTCTCAGAAAATCGACAACTAGTTTCCGGAACTCATTGGGCTTCTCCGCGTGTACTAGAAAAAGCGTCAAATTGAGCCACTGAATTCAAAGTTCGATATTAGTAAAGCTATACCCCAATGACCAGCATCAAGTTCCTCCATCCGCATATTGGGGAAAAACGCTCGCAGAGCGGGAATGTTTTTATGGTTGATGTACCTATAACACGGGTATGCAAATATCAAAGAAGTGAAATTTTTTTTTTTTTTTGGGAAAGGCGATAACTGCTTACGAGCTCTTGACACCCTTCACTACCAGTGTTGGCCCATCATAAGTAGATGGTGCAACTTGGTTCTCCTTGTCATATTCATAAGGAAATGATCCGAGAGCCTCTATCGAACGCTCAAGGATGTCTAAAGGAACGATGAACTTGGCCTTGTCGTGTAAAGTGTCATGAGATGCACTACGCGAAGGAGTCGGAAGTTGGAGGTTGGTAAGGAGGAATTGACGAATAGATATATCCTGTTTTTAATTTTTGAAAGGATTCGTTGGTAGAAGTCATTGAAATATATAATGAAAAGAGAGGGATACCTGCTCGTAAGGTTCTAATTTCTTGTCAGCATCAGCACGAGTTTTTATAACTCCAGGTGCTAAAGCCTCTATCTGTTGCATTGCCGAGATATAACTGATGAATTCGGGGGAAATGCTACCGATTGAAGGTGCTATATCGGCGACAATTAGATTTGAAAGGATGTTAGTAGCCGGTTTTTCATTCTGCAATGCAAGAGCGAATGACATGGCTACTTTGCCTCCCCTTTAATACAAAGAGGACGTCAAAACAAACATTGAAAAGAAAGAGAAAAGAAATTGACTTACATTGAATGTCCTAATAACGCGATATTCTTCAACTGTTTGTCCTCGATGAATTTGCGCACGTCAGATGCCATAGCTTCATATGTCATTGGCAGTGCATGAGGAGATGAACCGTGATTCCTCAAGTCCAAAGCGTATATCGGTCTCTCTGGCATATCGCGATGTAAGGCCTTACAAATGGAGGCCCAGTTACGTTTTGAACCACTTGGAAAAATGCAAAAAAAGGTAATAAACGCCATGTTGTAGTAAAGGGGCTTAAAATGCATAGCCTACTGACAATAGTCCATGGAGAATAATGAGGGCTCGATCTGTCACATTTCCGTCTTCTGGCAAATACGCAGTGGACGAAAGGTCCACTGCTTCTTTTAGAGAATGTTTATCTGAAAACGACGGTAATTGCGTGTGTCGGATACATTTCCGTGGCCTGAATGAACGCAAAGATACTCTCAGAGAGATTGCACTTGAAGTCATTCGAAGGAGAAGAGAGGTGCATCACGTGCACTGGCACCATTGCTTCGCAATGCCCTCAGCTTGTCCCTCAGATCATACTCGAGACATTACCTCTCCTCGTCCATGCTTTCATTCAAGGTTCCCAAGTAGTTGAATCCGGTAATCTATCGAAGCGATCACGCAAAGCTGAGCTTCACTTCTTAAGGTAGAAGCAATCCATACTCATCCAATGTCACATGACCAAGCATTATAACGAGTGACAAATGAAACAAATCTATGCTACATTTACAAAAACACTGTTATTAAAAATGTGGCTCCGAGAAAATATTCCAAACTGCACTTGTTAAATTATCCTGGAAACAGAATTTTGATATATGGGCTGTGCTAGTTGTAGTATATTAAAAGACCGTGATCAGAGAGACCCATTGCACGTAGCTGATGGGTCTCTCTGATCACGTGCCTGCCATTGTGCTCTGAGGTCTTTTAATATACTACAACTAGCACAGCCCATATATCAAAATTCTGTTTCCAGGATAATTTAACAAGTGCAGTTTGGAATATTTTCTCGGAGCCACATTTTTAATAACAGTGTTTTTGTAAATGTAGCATAGATTTGTTTCATTTGTCACTCGTTATAATGCTTGGTCATGTGACATTGGATGAGTATGGATTGCTTCTACCTTAGCTAAGTGTGTAAGCCAACCTCACGGTGGTACAAACTTCAAGTTCGAAACCGTTGTCTCAAAGGAATAATATTCAGTCACCAACTGGAAGAAATTCTCTCCTTTCTCCTCAGCCTACGGATGTTCTCAAGGCTGGAGAGCAGCTTGGAATATCCTCTAGCTAACGTCTTTACTTTCACCGAACGCAAGGAGTGGGTGGCATTCGTTGCACATATACTCAAGTTCGCTCGTTTCCCGACCCATCAACACCAATAATAACGACTTTTTTCATTCCATGCTCCGGGAACAGGGCCATTCTCAGTCCTGAATCCGTCTAGCAGTCTCAGTCCACCTTAGCGCCTGGCATTGATGCACTTCGCTGCAGGATTTTGACTTAAAGGGTGTTTTTAAATCAAACGCTTTCTGACTATAATATAGGATCAAGTAAAAGCTTCTCGAGTCGCTACAATTCTTGCCCTTCAACTTACGCGCGTGAACCCGATGCTACTATTCGCCTTACGTATGTGGAGACTCTGTTGTTACTGTGTCATACCCGTTGGGGCCGTGACTATCAGCGGTGACATGGAGTATACGAGATTGTACGAGTGACTCGTGAACATGAAAGAGGTGAGCAATGTTTTTTTTTCCTGCTTTGGACCAGTCTCGAATTAATTTGCAACACTGTAGATATCTGAACATATCAAATGTTTACTACGGCTGCTACAAGGCGAAGAACCGAATTTTTTTAATGCAGACGAAGAAATTGCAAAAAAAACATAGCAGTAGACACACGAATGGGTACTAGCGATAGTCAGTGCAGGGCGCTGCCGACTCAGATGATTAAGACACGAGAATTGAAGAAATTTGGATTTGATCAAATATATTCTTTGATTGAAAGGTCATAAAAGCTGAGGCTAATTCTACCCTTGATCGACGACTAAAACAAGAAGTATTTGATGAAAACGAACAAGGCATCGTACCTATGTTATCAGTCGAATCTCATCCACTTCTCTGGTCGTGGGGCTGGACTCTACTACTATGAGGCTCTGGGATTGCTGCTAAAGGCTATATGAGCGGCCGGCATATCAACAATGCTGCGAGAAGAGATTATGATACTTTCGAGTCCAGACAAAATTCCTGCGTGACTTTCGTCGCGAATTACTACCAGCGTATCTGCGGAGCTATTACTTACTACGCCCCGTCCGAGCCGCACATTTGCTGAGAACACCGTTCAGCCCACCAGACTGGAATTGTATCATAAATTAAACTCTGCCAGCAGCTGGAACAGACCCAATCTTCACGGTTCCACGTAATATATTTCCCCTGTCGCCGCTCAAATATTTCTTCCATAAGTTTCCTTGAAGGTATTGTCCTGATCGCATTGGAAAGTAATGACGTTTGTGGATATTGGATACTCATCCCCGACATTAGGCCATGTAAATCGGGGAGAATATAGGTAAATTTCATATCGTCCCAGGCTGATGAGTCAGAGCAACAGCTTCGCATTAGAAGAGCCGAGAATCATCGTCCAGCACTCACAGGATTCATTTCTCAAGGAAGTTCCTGTTCCTCCGAAAATATTGGACGTGGATTGGCACAGATTACCTACAAGGGCAAGAACTCATTGAAAAAATCCCTTCGCATAGAGTTAGCCGCAAGAGACTGTGCGTACACGGATCATCGGCCCCTTCTACAGAGTCCAAAACTCTCTGCCTGAAGTTCGAATCAAAATTTCTTGTCCCGGCCGTGAGTATCTGCTTCAAACCACAAGTAAGAAAGCCCTCATATAGGCCGTCGTCGAAGATGTAACTAAAGAGTTCTTTATCCTTATCGGTGTCCATTTCCAGGTTGCGATATGCATTCATAATGTATGCTGGCCCAGCAAACAAATAGAGACCGTTCCAGTCATCTACATAGACATTGGGTTGTTATTTGTTGGAGGATGAAACCCACTCACATACATCACGCGTTGACTGGTAGCCGCGGTCTTTCTCCATGGCGATCCTTGCTGTACAAATAAGGACCCCAGCAATGCGATTGATTTCGAAAAGGTCATCAGAAGGATATTTCATCAAGAATCTGGTTTGCCGGGATTGATATACAAATGAGTATGGGTAGTCTTCATCTTGCATGTCGCTTTCGGGGGTGCTGCCCATGCCATATAACCACGAAACCAGCATGATTCGATACAAGGCGCGTTGAAAGCGAAACGACTCCTGTTTCGTAAGCCGGCTTACTTTCGATGTGCGGTCTTTGTACCTGCCGTTGTATTGAATTTCAGGGTTAGTTCAAGTTAACGTTTACAGAGCGATTGAACGTACCGGCAGCTGAATATGTCCTCCCATTCTCCAACTAACTTCGCATTCTTTTTCAATATTTCGAGGCCTTGGCTCGTCAATTCGTACGCTCTGATTGTCCCCTCATCTGGAAGATCGTCGACGTTGCACTGCCGCAGCCCGGAAACCTCGCAGTGTGCAAGACAGAGTGCCTGTGGAAGGACATCCACAGCAATCTCGTCAGGAATCAAATCACGGAGGTGAAGTTCATCGGAAACATTTCTGTCCGTGGCGAGAACCGATCGTTATTGGTGTTAAAACTTGCAGATTGAAAGTCCTTACCGAGGCGCAGGGTGTCTATGCTCTTCCACCACGCTCACTCTTGCGAGAGCACCATCCCGTTGCGCCGTCAAATCTCCGACTTGTTGCCTAAGCACTTCCAGCTCATTGAAACATTGCCTGTACGAGAGATCCAAATCGGCAGTATCGATGGCAGCCTGGGCCTCGTAAATGTCGCGAAAGCCAAGGGACGATGCCAATCTCTGAGATCGGCTTAGAGCATCGGATAGCTGCTGGCTGAGTTCTACATTTGACAACCGGAAGCGTTCGAGCCTGGTTGTGAGTTGGGTGGCATTGTCTCCATTATTCTGAGACATGGTTGTTAGAACCGTGAGCAAATGGAAGAGGCGATGGCAAGAGTGGCTGGGTTGTCACTGTAGGGTGCAGGTAAGTCAGTTCTTTGCCATCACTTCAAGTCTAAGATTGTAAGTTGAACACTTCTTGCATTACTTCATTCCTTTCATTTTCATATGAGACCCATCAGTAATGCATTATAAATACGATACAATGCCTCCTATTGCTCAAAACCTAAATCTTGATTTAAGACGTTGACATTGCATTGACATTTGTATAAATTGGATATGAGTCAGGTTTCTAATGCTATTCCCAATGAGATATAAGTCGATAGGTCCGGATAGCATGTAATGGGGTGTTGCCCCGGAAGTATATGTACAGTATCATTGACAAATATCGCTTTATCTGCGAAAGGGAAGTAGGGTATATGACTGAGTAGTGAAATCATCGTAATCCTTCAACTTCAGATTCAAGGGTCTTGGTGGTTGTTTATCTTTTACCTTGTTGGCGTTTAAGAGCAAGACAATACCGCAAATCGCGACGAGGAACATTTGTAGGATCAATCCCAGAGAATCTAGGGAGTAATAATAAGGAAAAAATGATTAACTTGATGGGTTTAACATACCCAATAAGACACCTTGCATGCGTCCAGCATCAGTCGGTGTATTAACAGAAGAGATCTGAGGTAAGCTCACCGATAGGCGGAGCATCCACATAAAATTGTCGGAGTAGGGGTAGAGTGAGTATTATCGTCATTGGCAGAAGGACGACACCGTCTCCAAGTTTAGTATTTGACCATAGAGCGATACACGTGATATACATCACCGCAGCTGTTATAATCCAATTCGAGGTAAAGATGAGTATGACGAAGGTCTTTGCGCTAATGGTCCTCTGAATGTTGACATGTGTGGTGCGTGAATTCATGAGGGTATTGTTCACAAATGTCTGTGTTTCCCATTCGTCCAGCTGTGGTTGGAAGTTGTTAACAGTGTCGGAGATGGCAAGACGGACGATGGGGAGGGAGGTGTTGGCTGCAGGATTGAAAGCAATGAAGGTGGTTACTAGCCGGTACTTTTCGAAAGGGTAAAAATATCGTTGTTCGAATGGCCGGTGGTTGCGCAGTTCCGCGCTACTGATGTCCATAGTGTGCGTGTACTGGAATTGGTTTAATGCTTGTACACTGTAAAGATGGCATGATTTACTAAAGAAGTTGCGGGCATCTAACACAGATGACTTACTATATAGTGTTATTCATCGGAGGATTTCCGATCGGATGGATTGTGGGGTCGTAGTGAAATTGGGACTCGGTAAATAGTGCACTGAGCAAGGCTTGATTGATGCTTGATCGGCTGAGATGTAAACAATGGTCCTTACCCATCTACATAGACATCAAACGAGACATTTGCTAGACCACATTTCGAGTCCGTGAAGTTGGATGCCCTCTGCAACCTGAGGTTTCCACAACCACCAACGAGCCACGATACAGATATAGTGCGGTCTGACACATTGACTTTATAGACATGACCTAGGAAGAATATCTTTGAAACATGTCAGTACGAACGGTATGTAGTAGTAGTGTGCGAGGGGTAGTTACGCCGTCCTTGTTGGGCAACTGCTCGAGGACAGTAGTATCATTGACACCCGTCGGAAGTGCAATTAGACTAACAAAGGCACTACCGCCAACGAGAACGATGCATCCAAAGATAACGTAAAAGAGCTTTTTCCAGTCAACGTGACGTGCAGGCATATTCGAGGTAGTAGATACTACGATAGTGGCGATGGGGCATCAGATTTATAGAATAATCCACAAGGTGACTACGAAATGGTATATCACTAAAGTTAAAAGGATATCCGGATATCACGTACCAATATCAAGTGTATGACCGGTTTGCTATCTTCGCCATAGGGACCTACTGGCAGATCGCACGAGAACATGTCAGGTGAACGCGAATACACGGCACTGCTGTGCTATCCAGCCATTGTGAATGTCAATTAAAATTTGATCGAGGTCATTGCGAACTTATCGTTGATCTTTGACAAACAAAAATATTTGCAATGATCGCCGAGCCCATCGAAACAACGGTGGAAGATTTGGGGCGTTTGAAGCTTTGTCCTCAAAGTCGGTTACATAGTGTAGCCGTGCGAAAGTGTGTATATTTGGAAAAACCACGACTAGCTTCGAGCGATTTTTTCTCTACTTGCTCTTTGGGTCCTAGCTTTTAGACTACCTATGTCAAACAAATTTATTTCAGGTGTTTGGTTCAAAGTCACTATGAGTGATATATGGACATATTATCGAGTCATGGTGGCGTATCTTCCGAGTCTGATGGCAGATGGCGAGAGACATTCCCCAGCTGGCGCGGCATGGTATGACCTACGCTAAGGAGTATGGCTGAAATTTCCGAGCAACGCGGGTAGTCAGCCCAGAGTAGAGAGGCTCGCTGAAGAGTTGGTTCAAATATACTAATACAATTAGACCAAATGAGTTTCTTCTACAAATTTTATAGACCTGCCAGTGCTAAAAGGCTCTCTTGGTCCTGGTAGGAGAGATGTCTTCCTATCACCTTATTTGAGTTTTAATTTTGTAGATATTTCGTTGGTACTAATCTGGCTGCGTACTTGCCTGTGCTTCGACTTCGGCAGCACTAGTAAACGAAGATCTATCAGTGACTCGGAGAAGCTCAATTCATCACTAACATACTAGTATTACAGGCTAGACGAATAGAATCAGCGATGGACACGCTGGTGACCAAAATTAGAACCCCCAAAATTTCTAAGGACCATTGCATGGTCCTATATAAATAGCCGTACCTTGTATGTAATGAATGATATAGAGATTAATGAAACTAGAATCTGTAAATAAAATGATAAGCGCTTCTCGGGGCATAATAGACTGTGCATCACTGTACTGGCTATAAGTCGCGGGTATATGTGCCCGCCTAGCTCAATCGGATAGAGCGTCAGACTTTTAAGGCTGACTAACTTGTTCAAGTATAGGCCCGGGCATCTGAAGGCTGCGAGTTCGACCCTCGCGGTGGGCTAGTGTATTCTATTTTTACTCTTTTTTTTTGGTCAGTGTTTCCGGAGAGTACGTACACACCCGAGTCCCTCACTTTACAAACAAAAGTTTACTCATAAATACAAGTTACAGACTGCTTACTACCTAATATCAACTTCTCGAATTTCGTTTAAATACAAGGATTTTGTCCAAAACTCTTTGACCCAGAACTGCATCGACTTCCTTCCCGATCCTGAAAATTTAAATAAATCACTCGTGATCGCCGGGGAAAAGTTGGGAGGCCCTATTAGTAGATGATACTGTGACATCGACTTCCTGGAATACGAAGAGGTTGAACTCACGCAAAGGTCCACAAATTCTGTGGGTTATTGTAGGTATCCTGAGTATAGGGGAAACGAACTTGGAGCCAGAAGTTTAGCAGAATGTATGCGTTATAGAATCCTTTCTAAAAAAAAAGGTAGACATACGCAATGGTAGTTCCGAGACATAAGCTGTCATAAACAAAACAAAAAAGGAGACAAAATCAGCGTGATGTTTTTGGTATAACATCAGGTGAACGAACGTACCGATAGGCCTACTTTCATCGAAGAAGCTCCAGGCTTTTTTTGATAAACGTTTAGGTTGACAAAACACGACTTGGAACAACGGATAGAACAAACATACCAGTTCGCCAATTGTGACTATGAAGGAATTTTCGTGAATAATGAAAATACAAAATATGAGAACGATTTACACACCGGAAATTGGAATTGACCAGCCTGATCAATAAAAGTTCTTTCTAGTCATAAACTTTAAACATAGATTTGATATCGACTTACAAATCAGGAGGAGCCAGGGGGTCCTTGGATAAGTTGAGAAAAGCGGATTTCTGGGGATACTTTTAATAACTCACATTGTCCAAGCCAACAGACTTAATTTCAGTGTCAAGATCGGCCCACTCCAGGACCTGATTTCCCGCCATCCCTAGAAGTAGAAAGCAAGGATCAGCACCGTATAATTACCAAAGGAGAGCGATGCTTGTTGTTACCTTTAAACTCCATTTGTTCGCCTGGTTTCCCTCCGAAGACTGCAATTTTAGTACGATGAAGCTCATTCATCAAGGTACTGAACATTGCACAGGTCGAAGCGCAATTTCCGTTGCTAACTGATACACATTATCATCATCATCAATGATTCTTCGTCCTTCCAAAGAATAAATATTACCAATGGCGACTTTACTATTAAAAAAAACATCCACAGCCATCAGTGTTAATACGTGAATAATTCAAGAGTGTCGACAAACTTAAGATTAAATGGTGGCTTCACAGGTACAGTTTGCGTAAAAGACTCCTCGCATGTGTCCTAGGTGTGTAGTATTTCAGCGATCGAGCAACGTATGAAGAGGCGAGGAACCCTACATGGACACGCTGAGAACCAGGATCTTTCTGACCATTGACAACATTAACCAGTGGGGGAGTGATGTAGTTGAATGTGGTCGGCAAGATCGTCCCATTAAAGAATGCCCCTACGAACATATGTTAGACACTACGTACGGAGGGAAGGCCAATGTTTGAATGCATGCTCACAATTATCAGGACTGTAGAAGGTATTAGTGTCATTGTTACCCATAGCAACGTGCGCTGCAACAATCTTTTGTGCAAGCGGGTTGGCGCGTACGTTTGTTTGGAATCCGCTATCAATTCATTAATGTTATGATTTGCAAGTTAGCCCTAACAAGTTACTTTTAGACGTACGGATATCCGATTTCAGAACCAGCGAGAAATTGGTGTAAAAATTGACCCAGACATACAAATCCACCTATATCGAGTATAAGCTAAAAAATATACAGACACAAATACTCTAAAGCTAACTTACCGCCGTTGTTTGTTAAATCGATGAGAAGCTGTGTCACTCCAGCAGCCTTGAAGTCGCTGAATGCTGCAACAGTATCGGCTTGGAATTGATTGAAGTCTGTAGGCGCAAACGAGCCCACAAACATCTAAGGAGGAGGGGGTTAACGGGACATATGAAAGCATCGTATACTGATGACCTACCACACCCGTTTTATTTCCTGGAAGAATGAAGGACTTTATAACGTCTTCACTTCCATTAACAGGAGGAGCGGTCGGGAGGAACGGCCCTGGGAGTCCAAGGGCACTGATGTGCGAGGGATCAATAATGGAGGCAACGGGTTGCTTCCGTGTTTTCTGTACAAAATTTGACAATGAGCCTCTGAGGTCGACACCATTTGTTGCGCTATTCGCGACACAGTTGTTTGCCCAACTGAAATAAACATTTAAATAACTCCAAGGGATAATATGTGAAAAGAAGAAAAACGCACAAAGATGCTTTATTGGTGAAAGGAGCACCGATATAGTCAGCAAGGAAAGGAATTATGACCGTTTCAACTTTCGTAGAGTTGACTGTTTGGAGCTGAACTTTCAAAGAGTTTTGAACGACAGTAAGAGGCCCCGCCAAGTCTCCTAGACGTTGAGAGAAGGCGGTTCCGGATATACGGTAACTTGTGATCACCGAGTTGACCCGAACCCCGTGATCTAAAAAGTTTCCAGACACAGTCCTTGCAATGAGGTCGACGTAGTCGAATGGGTCCATGTCTTCGATTTGAAGCACTTTGGCACCTGCGAGACGTTGCCAGTTGAAGTGAATGGAGTCGAAGAAGCCCGTAAATTCGGATCCAAGGAGAGAGAGGAATTCGACTGAGTCTGGAGCGACGAAGAGGTTTTGCTCCCCTTGTTCTTCGAGGATCACCATCGGGGCAGGAAGAATGCTTTGGAATGCGTTGTAACAAGCAGGGAAATACCCTAAGAACAAAGAGTTAGATTGAAATTGCCATGAGATGAGTATATGACTTTACGGGTGTGTCCATCGTTTAGCTGAGTGGTGAAATCATAGACAGCTTTGTTGAAATCGTAATCTGTCTGCCAAAGCGAATAATTATTCGACCAAGCAGAAACACATTGGGACAATAACTTGACGACAAACCTCGAATACTGTGGTATTGATCTTTGCTAAAGTAGCCCGAATGTTATTTGTCGACTCTTGAAACGGCGGAGGTGAGTTCAAGTAGAAGTCCTCGAAAGTGTAAAAGTTAAAAACGCGAGCCATATTGGTCAGAACATTTTGACGAAGGTTCTCGTCAAATGGGAAAGCCTTGTAGCAGGCCAGCGCATCAGCAGGGAGTACAAATGTTTGCCCTGCAATCTTTGCACATGGATCAGGAGCAGCGCCGACAAGTAGCGGCGAGAGGAGTGTAACAAAGAAGGGTAACAAGGTATGTGTACGCATCTTCATTTCGCAAGAGCAGATAAGCCCAAGGCAAGTGCGAAATTAATTTTAAATTTGAATGAACATGCCTTTCTTATACCGAAGAGGCTTTTGCCTCCGGTAGGTTAATGCCTATCTATGGTGTACCGCGCCAGTGCAGAAAATAGCCAGCTTGAACGTGAGTATTCCCATAAGCTCCCACGTCCTTCAAGATGCAAAGTGTGGTGGAAGGAGCTTGGCACGAGGGTGGTACGACCAGTAATATGGATCATCTGCAAGTTAACCACGCTTCCATTAAAATTCCTTTCCACACGAGTGCTAACGGCATAGCCCATGTGGACTTTGTGCTCTAATTTTGTGTCTCAATGATGGGAAAGCTTGGCTAGATGGAGAACAAAGGAGCAGAGAAACAGTAAATGAGTAAATTCAAGTTACTGTACCTTGTTTAAGCTTGTCGCAAGTTTGAACTGCTCTCACATATTTAGTCACGTGAAAATCAAGCTAATGGAGACGGGACCCTATATGCTGTTGAATCTCCAATCCAAAACTGCCAATTTTAGCACTTATGTACGTGCCATTTTTCGGCGGTTCTGTCCGCACTTTGGATCCCACTTCCGTCCGCAGTACTGATCAGACATCTCTGGCTCATCGGACATAGAATTTAGGCCAAAATGTACGCATAAAACGGAAATGGACTAAAAAAACGACTGTAATCAGGTCAGAGTAGCTCCAGAACCTCCGAAGGGCGCACCCACTGAGAGATCTGGTTTGGGGAGGTATGTGGGTGAGATAGGTGGTGAAATTTATATAGAGAAAATTTTGAGGCCGGTCAACAGCCACAAACGTACGCAAATGGGATGGGACCTCGCTACCGACTGGCCATTTATGGACCCAAAATGGATCGGACCTCTGGCCAAATTTCTCGCTTTCCGTCCGCACAAGGATCGGACATAGGCTGATTTTGGGACCCATTTCCGTCCGCATACGGATCGGACATTCGACAGCATATTCCTATGGAGACGCACAACTTGTAGCGCCAGCCAGTCGTCACATGATCAGTGAACTTTGAAGAACGACTAGGAGCCCCGAAAGCCCTCTGGGAGGTAGTCTTAAGTCCGCATACAAATAGGGAGGTTCAAAGTTGGCCGCCGTCGCCATCACATTTCGCATTGATGGGATTATATAGTGTACTTTCAAAATGGCCCGCCGCAGGCGGAGCTAGGTACAATTTTATTACAAACGGTCATTTTTTGGGCCAGATGTAGGTTCAAAAGTCCACATACAGACCCACCCATCACCGAAGGTAGGTTTGATAGTCCGCATACGGGATAGGTCCCGGAACGTCGCCGACTGAGGTGGTTTTAGGGCTATGTAGGTACACAGAAGTCCACCTGACAGAGGTCGGAACAAAAGTCCGCCTACGAACCGGCCTCGCAGAACCGAAAAACCGTCACATACCGACTTTTTGGCGAAAATCTACCTCACAGCACAGGGGGCTTTTGGGGGTCCTAACGACATTCACCGATAATAATATAACGCCTGGTAGGAACTATCAAAAATTTCGGACTCCGAAACAATGCCGGTCCCTGAGCTACCATTTCTCGCATATAACTCCCTTTTACCTCTAACATAGCAAAGAATAGTATATGATTTATTCATTAAATTTATATCCACTAGGAATGGAAGAACATGAGTCGGAAATACCTGTTAATACAACATCTACACAAACAACACCACAAACACCAACCTAGAAGTCAGGTACTTATCAAGTACTTATTATGATACATTCACCTGCTTTTCAGCCCTTCCAAAGTTCCATCCCATCCCATTCATAGTACCAATACTCCAGTCTCCGTCATCAGTCCAAGTTATACCAACTTCAAGCCAACCATAATTGCAGGTTCGTCGACCGAGCCTGGCAGTTCCGGCCCAATCACCGCCAACATACCAGACGAGTCCAATTCTTCGACCTCCATGATTTCTTCGACTCTGGAAGGTTTCGGCCCGTCTTCGATGTCGAAAACTGATGGGAGAACGATAGACGGGGATGATATATATTGCTCACAGTCTAATAGCGGTGGTCCATTATGTATTTTTTGTTTTACATGACTCTTACATAAAATTGATTGCGACAGATAAACGAACAATTTTTCAGCAAAGTATTTTGTCGACGGAGTCGACACGCTAGTTTACAAATCTCGACGGCAAGTACACATTAGAGTCGCGTTGTTGCGCATGAAACGGCATGACCATCTTGGAAAATCCATGGCAAAAAAGGTAAAAAAACGAGAGCAGTTCTTGAGCAAAATAAATGGGCGCGGAATTATCCTTGGGATTCTTTGAGCTTATACATTGCATCGTCGGTGGAAGCCAAATGTCGTATATCAATTTAGCGTGGACGGTGAATGGCAGTGACTGTAACCGGTATGCCATGAATCTCCGTCACGTTGAGCCTTGTCCCGACCCTCGAATACGCGTTCTCAAGCAGGTTCATCAAGTCCACATATCCATCCACAATATCCAACCCCTCCTTCAACATTGCCTGCTGCAACTTGATAATCTCTTCCACAAGCCGATCAACCATCTTAACGTTACTAGCATTTCTGTTCAACAAGTCACGAATCACCGCAATCCTGCGCGCGTACTCCTTGTGGAGCTTGTCCGTCTCGGGCGTGGCGTTCACACAAACGGAGCAGGTGCATACCACGCCATAGGGTGCGAGCTCGAGACGACGCTCTGCAAGGGTCTGGTCCAGCTTGCAGTAGGTGTAGAAAATCTGCTCGCCGGCTTTGATGTAGCGCCGGGCTTTGTATTGAATGGAGAATGATGGGATTTCGAATTGTTGGTATACATTCGGCAGGCAACTAAGTAACAAAAAAGGTATGTTATTGAATATTCAAAGGATCACTCCCACCAACCTGTGATTAATTCGAGAACCGAGCTTTCCAACCGCACAGTAAGAGTTTGTTGTGGTCTCGACAGGCCCATCATAAAGATCTATGACGTATCCATTCGTGCGCAAAATGCCGAGCAAAGGCCCGCTTCCATCCTCGGTATGATTGTTCGACAAACTCCTGTACGCTTTTTGATCATCATTATTCATCCTACTAAGGGCATACTCGAGGTTCTGCTCCCACTCATGCAAGGAAATCTTGGTCAAATCGAGCTGCGAATATTGATCGCAATTAGAGGACGACAAGGCCATACTCCTGGGATACGCAATAAGCGGACGTTCCGAAAAGATGAGCTCGTCGGGTCCGATATCGGCAGTGGCAAAGAGGCCCAAACCCATGTTGGGAGTTTCCTTGACGGTGCAAATGTTTGGCATGCGAGGCTTCGATGTGGGTTTTGGGTATCCTGGAGCAGTGAGCACCTTGCGCTTCGTGGGTGCGTTTACCATCCACTCGCTATGGCCGTCGGGGTCATCGGGCCTGTCATCGTAGAACGCTGGGATGGTCGTGAACAGGACTATGCTTTCGTCCTCGAAATCGAATTTATTACAGTCCGATTCTTTGATTTCTAATTCCTCGGGTATGTAGCTCTTGGGAAGGGCTTTGAGCAAATGAAGACAGTGAAACGATTGGGCGTGCTAGATTATTGGGATATACCTGTATCCTCAAGTTTTCTATAATCCAATTTCACTACTAGAAACGTGTCAGATAACCGAAAACAAAGACAGATCTGACAATCTGATTACCTTGACATTTCGCAGTCGCCGAGTTGGTGACAGGAGCCACAGCCGCTGATGCCGCGCCGCCACTGGTGTCTTTAGATCTCGGGGACAGAGGCCCCCTCTTTGCCTTGGCGGAGTTGAGAAAACCGCGGTTCATGGTGCATTCGGCTGAACGTTGCTATCATTGACCCATCAAGTTAAAACATGATCGGTTGTTTCCGATCATTTTCCCATCAGCCAACTTCAGATTTCAACAAATGTTCGCTGGCCTCGGCGACGACATCAAAGCGTTCCAAGTTGCCAGCTATTCTGTATAGTAGTGTCATAAAATCTATATACATTTGCAATTTTCGCCTAGAACCAATTCCAAAGCCTCAGACAGTAAGCGTTTATTTCATAGGGAGATTTGATTTTGTTCTTAATCATGGCCTTCAATTCATTTAACGTTCGCACTTAGCAGAATGTCGGAGATGTCGTATGGCGCTGGATCGCCTTCCAGGAAACACCAGAGAAGTCGACCTTCTTGTGGGGACATGGCGGGGAACACTGGAGGAACGTCGTATCAAACAAGAGGTAAACGAGGGTTAAATTTTGAAGTAGGAGAGGCTGTTGAACTGGAATTCACTCATCACAATAAGAGATTGAGCATTTCTTGACGACCAATGGTCATGTGACCATCAGTGAATCAGTGATGCCCGTTCCGTAGGTCAAGCCCAGTCAAAATCGGCTCTGAATGTGCCGAGAAAAGACGAGATCAGATGATTTTTTTACTCACGATCGATTTATGTTGATATTTCTCCATCATCCATCATACGTTCATCGAGTCTTGTCGATAACATACCAAACCAAAGCGTGCATGCACTCTCTTACTCATACAAATGTCCAATGACCCGTCTAACTTGGCCTGACGTGTACATAATTTTGCAAGGTGTGCAACCGAAGATACTCATATACCTTACTGCAGCTTACTGCGTTGCTTCATTGTCGCTTATCACAAAAAATTCTGCATGCCTCTCTCCCAAACTTATGCCTCTCTTGAGCTTGGCCTTAATATAGGCCTTAGTGACTGTAATGAATATGCTGAGTCGACTAATTCACTTCAACCAAGTCAGATTTCTACCTCTACTTCCTCTTCAATGTTTCAACTACTGACTGCACTATTACCTGCAGGTGTTCAGAATAGCCCTGCTGAGCCAGTAGGACCATCCCTACCACTCACAGTCTCTCTACCCATAGTCAAGAATCCAACCACAAAATCAATCACATTCTTCTCCCACCACAGATCTTCGCGTTCCAAGCCTAAAGAAGATCTATACCGCCAAGTCCTGGTATTGTACTTGAAAAGGACTGCCAAGGGTCGGGCGTTGTACCGCAAGACAAGGAAGACAGTTCTTCCCACTGCAAATTCTGGAACAGAGCTCAAGTGGATGATGGCTACTCATATGCCGAAGGAGATATCAACTTCCGATACCAAACAGTCCGTCGCAAACCCCCACAACCGAGCGCTGAGGCTAGCGCTGACCGAATAGATCCGAGAGGGAGAAGGGAAGGAGTCGTTTTCAATTGTTTTTCCAAGGCATGATCGATGGCCGATGATGCGTGTGTTTCCTCCAAATATTCCATATTCATAATATACATATTTACCTCTTGCCTGGCAGTAGGACACTTGTATGGTGTATGGTTATCGTTTACATACCATACCATGATTTTGATTACTAGCTTGAAATCGATAGAAAATCAATGTTAATCAACCATAATAGATTCAACCAATCTTTGATCTGACGTGAATACATTCGCCCGCATGCTACATGGCTTCGCCCAACACATCTGCGAGTTCTAGTGCCACTGCCAGGCCTGGCAAGCAATACTTTTGTGATTGCTCTCGGTATTGCAAGGGCCGTCGGATCCAAGTGAGTCGTGCAACATACCAAAGACACACTCCTTTCCGCCAAGTCGATGTGGAGACGGGATTAGCACATTCTAGGAGAGGTGACCTTTTGTCGACAGCGGGGACTCTTCAGCTTCGGGTGACAGACCAATCCAATGGAATACACGAGCTACAAGACGGGCCAATAAATGGAGCGCACACTGCTGGCTATGGCGTTGACAGTACCACTCTTGAGACACGAGTTCATAGATCGGATCCTTCAGAGGTATGTTGCTATAATTTTCCTGTGTCCAGAAACAAGTAAACGATACTTGCAGAGTGCCACGAACAACCCGATAAACCCCAGCATCACCCAAGATGCCCCTACCATAGCGCAAGACCCAGATATAGATGATTTGATGGATACTGGAAGTTGGGAGGGAATGACGCGTCTGGATGACGACGGGGGTGGGGAGACCCAAGTATTCCAGGATCCTGGATGTCTGGCAGAAATGTCAAATCAGCAATATGACCCGCCACCGCCGCCTCCCTCGGAGATTGAGACGCTCTCCAATCTCGCTCATTTGAAGGATCTCAAATTGAGTATGGAATTTATCCAAGCATTAGACAAAGCATCCCTGGATGATGAATATAGCGGACTGGACTCGGATACTACTGAACGCTTGCGGAACCCCCCAACTTCACGCCCTGACATTAGCAATCCCGACTTCCGCCTTGGTTTGGACTTATTTCTCGCAAGCATCAAATCTTCGCAAGACACATACAATATGTCTCGCGATGCAGTCCTACGTCGTCACCCAGATGATAAGGTACCGTCATACGATCAGATGAAACGACGTATTGCCGAAATTACTGGCATTGTGCCTATTGTTCACGATATGTGCGGGAATAGCTGCATGGCTTTTACAGGGCCTCTATCAAAGCTTGACGCATGCACGGAGTGTAACGCACCACGCCTGAATCCTCTCACAAAAAAAGCTGATCAGCATCTCTACACCATTCCCCCAGGACCTCAATTACAAGCGCTGTGGCGGGATGATGAGAGTGTAAAAAGAATGTATTATCGACGAAAGAAAACACGCAAAATCATCACTGAATTGCAAAACAATCATGGATCCCTTTTTCAATTCACCGACTTTCTGCATGGAAGTGCATATCTCAATGCAGTCCGAATGGGTCGCATCAAAGACACCGATATGGTCCTCATGCTTTCCATCGACAGTGCCCAACTTTTCGAGCATAAAGCATCTGATGTTTGGATATACATCTGGGTGGTATTCGACCTTGCTCCTGACCTACGGTATAAGAAAAAATATGTCCTTCCTGGTGGTTTCTTTCCTGGGAAGCCAAAAATTGTTGAATCGCTCCTCTTTCCAGGCTTACATCACCTCGCTGCTTTACAGCACGAGGGACTTCAGATTTGGAATGCATTAGAAGATATAGTATTCACGTCGAATCCCTTTTTGGCCTTGGCTACTGCAGATGGACCAGGCATGGCATACTTAAATGGCTTGGTCGGACATCATGGTAAATATGGATGTCGTTTATACTGCTCAGTTACTGGACGGCATAAGCCTGGTGGATTGCAATACTATCCAGCCCTCCTCAAACCAAACAACTATGCAGTCCAAGGGTGTGATCACGATGACATATCATTTGCAAACCTTCCATCCTGTTCCCAGAAAGACTACTTTTTGAACCTTCATCATCTCATGTCCTCCCTGAACGAGACACAATATAAGAAACGCCGCCTCAAAACAGGAATCTCAAAACCAACTATCTTCCTGGGACTGCAACAAGACCGAATCCTTGGTATTCCAGGCTGTTTTGGGTCTGATATCATGCACCTTGGTTCATTGAATTTACCCGATCTTTTAATCAACTTATGGCGTGGTACTCTTGATTGCGACAAGAAGGACGATATATCCACTTGGGAATGGGTCACACTCCGAGGCAGCACATGGGAAGAGCATGGGCGACAGGTTGCTGCTATGATGCCATACCTCCCTGGTTCTTTCAATAGGCCACCACGTAATCCAGCTGAGAAGATCTCCAGTGGTTATAAGGCATGGGAGTTCCTTCTCTATTTATTTGGGCTAGGACCCGGCCTATTACTTAAAATTCTCCCAGACAAATATTATCGAAACTTTTGTAAGCTCGTCTTCGGAATACGCATCATCCACCAGCATCAAATCAACCAGAATGACCTTCAAAGGGCTCATGAAGCCTTATTGGAGTTTGCCTATGAATTTGAGCAACTATATTATCAGCGTCGATCCGATCGTATTCATTTTGTCCGGCAAAGTATCCATGCTCTAACCCACCTTGGGCCAGAAGTGACTCGAATCGGACCTCCTACCTGTTCATCACAATGGACCATGGAGCGAACAATTGGAAACTTGGGCCAGGAAGTACGTCAGCACTCCAATCCATATGCAAACCTCTCGCAACGGGGTCTTCTGAGATCTCAAATAAATGCACTCAAAGCCATGATACCAGGTTTAGATCCGTTACTGCCCGTTGTGCCTCGAGGTGGTAAGGACATTGGTGCCGGGTTTATTCTTCTGCGAGCAAAAGATAAAGCTCTCCGGGTTATGCGTGACTGCGAAAGGCAAGCACACGCAGATTACTTAACAAAAGCTCATGCGCTGCAAGTTCCCGAAGGTTGGTCTCCTGAAGTTACTAGATGGGCAAGGCTGCATCTACCAAATGGTCAAGTGGCGAGATCAGCGTGGAAGGAGAAACTAAAACCCCTGGATAAAGTGAGGATGGCACGGAATGTGAAGGTATATATTCACTTAGTTCTTTTTATTGCGCTGATATCCTTATCCGTGAATTTTAGATAAGGTTGGGGGAGGACATTCGCTTTGCAGAGGTTTATTACTACTTCCAATCAATCATTGGAGAGACGGAAATGACCCTTGCTGTTGTCTCGCTCTATTCACATCCTTGCAACGACCTCCTAGAATATTCTTATCACACATTATTGTCATGCTCATATATGGGTGATGCAGCATTGTGTGTGATTGATGTAAAATCAATCGTGAGTGTGGTAGGAATGGTACCTCATTGTGCTTTTCCTGGGGCTCTAGAGCGATATTTTGTCATTGAAAAGCCAGGTTTGGACATTGCTGTCCTTGGAGGTGTTGCAGAAGTTGTGCCGGACGAGGAGTAGATAGATGAGGAAGTTATCTTACATATTCAAGTTACATAAGTAATATCATTGTTTATCCTCTTCTCTCATCGATAATCCTTTTGCGCGTAAAATTGAAGCTTAACGCTATTACAAACCAGCATGGCAGACCCTTATTCAATGTCGGCACTCCTTGACTCATCGTGCTTCAGCATCCTGTATCCTCTCTACCACAATCCAGACGTTATGATTCGCCAGCAACTTCCTTATCCCTCTCCTGTTCAGCAACACCATGCCCCACCCCCGAAGCGCATCGCACCTTACCGCGTTGGACCTACTGGCCAAAGGGAGATTCTTTTGAAAGCCATTGGCATACCACAGCCATCGCGCGCATCACTAGCTCAAGCTGCTCAAGGTGAACTTGCCATTAAACATGGTTCTCCCCTACCATCCAACTCCTCATTTATCTCCCGGATGTACTCCGCCCAAATTCCCAACCAATCTTTTCCAGCAGACCGGCTTGTCTGTGCCCTGCAGAAAGAGTTGGGACCCGAGACCCTCGAAGCCGACGACTATTTCATCGACTATCTTTTTCCATCGGAACGCTCACCATTCGGCGTCCCGGATCACTTGATACTGCAAACATTGTCAAAACCACACAACAGAAAACCAGCGATGTGGAATGAAGCAGAACGCTGTTTCCGTGATATGCCCTCTACCTTCAGAGAGAATGATTTAGTGGCTTGGTTAAACGACATTGGTACTATTATGGGGCAAGTCTTCGGTCGTGAAATTCTCCGTCTTTGGTCTCATCGCAGTTGCGATACTCCACCTATCGGCTCCCCCATTAAGCGCAAGCCAGATTTGATTCTCCTGGACAAGAAATATTACGAGGAGCTGCAGGATCCCAACAAACAAACCGACTGGGCATTCATCCGTGGATTTGCAGAAGTTACGCGCTCGGAAGGAGCTTCCAAATGGATGATCGATACCATTAATGCAAAGTCGTATCTGACGTTTCTTTGTCAATTTGACCGGCGGTTTGCACTTGCCTTATCGTTCACCGGTGATGGAGCTGTCCAACTCACGGTAACTGACAGAGAAGGGCAAATTCGCTGGAACATGGGCTTAAAGTCTGCCCGAAGCAAACAGCACACCGAGCGGTTCCTTCGTATTCTCTCCTTCTTGATGTTCGGAACCCTTGCAGATATTGGGCTTGACCCAAACGTCGAAATTGATTCCACTGGCAAATGTGTTGCTATTACCGTTGAAGACAAGCGCTTTGAAGTGGCGGGACTCCTATATTCTCTCAACTCAGTTGTCGGCCGTGGTACTCGGATCTGGGTTGTGACATATGGTGGTGTATATTATATACTCAAGGATTCTTGGATTCAGCATGAACGTGTGGACTCTGAGATTTCAATGCTGGCGAAGATGCGACTGGAGGCAAAACTCGCTGGCTGTGTTCCTACCCTGTTTTGTGGTGGCAATGTTAAGATCAATGGTATAGTTGATTCTACCAAGCTATATCGAGAGGATATGCCCAAATGGTTGCCAAGATCGCAACGTGTCCATCGGCGACTCGTGTGTACGCCGATCGGCGAGGCACTCACTGGATACCGTTCGAAAAAGGAGTTCATCAATGCAATCACTTCTATCATCTCTAGTGCGTCACTCTTCCCATAAAGTGTGTAGTGAATCTCATCGCAGATTTTAGCCCATCAGATACTCTTCAACGACCTTGGCATTTTACATCGAGATATCAGTCCAAACAATCTCCTTTTACATCGACTCAAGGCAGATGAAAACACCAGTGGACTTCTAATCGACTTCGACTATAGTGAAGAGTTGGAACTTGTTGAACATAGAGAAAATAGTATGGAGGAGTGTGAAGTCAATACAGACGAGGCAGTAGATGCAGATGAGGTGACAGGTCCCAGTGAAATATTTGAAGCTGAAAATATCCGTACAGTACGTTCACATTTTATGAATTGTTCATAACAATGATTAACCGACACTAATCAGAGGACTCCGCCATTTATGGCAATCGAAGCACTTCTTGCAGAGCGCAATGACGAATATGCTCATCTTCCACGCCATGATCTTGAGTCTATTCTTTATGTCATCCTCTACATATGTACCTTTACAAAAGGCCCCAGCCTTCCACGACTGGACTTTGAGACGCCTGACACAGTGAGCATGAAGGCCTGGTTTATAACAGAATCAATAAAGACCATTGGTAGCCGCAAACTTGCCGATATGTGTCGACCCGAATGTACGCTCATACCAGGATTCACGGAGTACTGGAGGGACTTCGCCCCATTTGTGCTGGAGTTGCTTCAAGCATGCTTCCCCCCCCTCTACAACCCAGCTGGTCCCAACCATCTGACACACGATAATATGCTTTCCATATTGAAAAAGGCATACCTGACCATGGAAGAATCAACCGCACCCGCCACCACCGACACCATAGAGAAGGGTGTCAGGAATTTGAAGCGACCGAAAGAATCAGGCCCAGGTACGTCAGTGCCAACAAAGAGGATGAAGCAAAAGTTGGAGAGGGTGTAACTGTTGTTATTAGGTGCATAGAGTGGTGGAGTCTTTCAAATTCATGTTCTCTCTCTGTTGTCATCGATCATCTGTTGTCTCTGCTATCTGTAACTTCTTCACGTGACATGTATATCTCTTCATTATGCTTATCCACCATTGTTATCGAGTACCGCCGATTTTTGAAATTTGAAATTTGAACGTCAAAAAGCAAGCCATAATGGATATTGTGAGTTGTCACTTCCTCACATTCCATTTGTCCCTAACTTAGCTTGGTGAAGAATGTATCTACGTTCTTATCTGGGGGCAAGCTCAACTATGGGAATTGCACCATCGTTCTCTGATGCCGAGCATAGTCCAAGTGACTACTCCGGCTCATATCCCCCATCCCTCTCTGACAGTATCTCCCATTCTCTCTCTGATGTACCTTCTTACGAGCCACCAGAATTTGGTATTCGCTCCAGGCAGCTCCCTTATAGTTCTACACCTCTGCCCGCCACTGTGATGCATCTATCGAAGCCAAACCCACAAGATTTCCACGGTCTTCAAGAGTACGCCGCAAGACTGGAGAAGAAGCATCTGGGACTAGAAAAGCAGCATGAAGCACTGGAACAGAAGCATCTGTTGCTTGAGACACAGCACGAAACGCTCCGGTAATGTCGACCATTCTAAATATACCAGGCATACATATGATTATCTAATGGCAACCCAAAGTGACGCATATAGTGCCCTACTGAAGACGATATGATCTTTGCCACTAACAGGTTCAGTAACCATCGCAGGTGAAGTTAGTACAAACCAAGAAGCGTTTTCCACACCTGCGCCACCACGTCAAGAGGATTATCCCAATATCAAATTCTGGTTCAGGCGGCAGTGGATCGAGTTTTCAAACAATCACGTACCGAATGCCATTTCAGGACCTCAAGCTCGTGGCAGGAGCCGTGCCGCTCAAGGAATAAATGTCACCATGCAATACGTGGGAATGGAAGACGGTACCGTAATTAGTGGCGATAGGGCCACCGAAATCAGGAAATTTGCGCATGCTATTTGGGTTTCATTTTCTAAAACTGGCGGACCACCATCGAAATGGGGGCAAGCGGACATCCAAATTCGGCAACAATACCTCTATGCAATGGGTTCTCACTTTCCAGAACTCAGACTATGCGACCTGGAGTGGAAGTCTGAACAAATCGCGACTGATAACTATCTGTCATGGTATACTAATTGGCTATCCAAGCACGATGTACAAGGCCCGAAGCAGGAAAATGATGATGTGCCATCTCTACAAACGAAGCGTTCTCGAGAGGCATCAGTGAAGTCCGCAGCAAAACGAACGAAGCTGGAAGAAGCGGCCGTATCTGATGATAAAGGAGGAAATGGCAAGGTCGAGGGTGTCCCTACGAGCACTGATAGATCAGCGAGTGACATTCAGGTCAGATTTGCCGATATCACCTACTACATGCTAACAATCTAATAGATGGATGCATCCCCGACCTTGGATACCGATATGTTGGACGCTGGGATCACGACCAATCAATCTACTTATGTCAGTCCTGTGGTACCGGTCAACGCTTCATATGATGATGTGCCTTTAATTACTTTCCAAGTAAGTATTCAGCGCCCTACTGTCCTCCTAATGTCATTAAACACTGATATCGACAGAACATGTCAAACCCATCAAATCCAGACCCCAATATCGCCACAAACGAACCAGTGACAAAGGACAACACGGCAGCAAGTCCTACCATAGAAGATTTGTCCAAAGTCCCTAGTATCACCATGAATGAACTAATAGCAAATAGCAGGACGGCAGAAAAGTTCGCTATGGCAGGGTATACATATGAAGTCCCTGGTACTGCCATAAATCAACCAATGGTGAATGGCAGCGCAAAGCTCACAACTGATACTGTTGTCGCTACGTTCGAGGTATGTTCTTAGTCTCGTTGCCCGTTAACTTGCCATCATGTACATCTTGATAGATAAACAATCAGTTGAATATTTCAGCTGATGTTGCGGCCAGATTGGGATTCAGTACCACAACTCCTCTCTCCTCGGCGGCATTTCCTCTGCCTGGTTCTATGCTCGGCCCAACGTCTCCAGTCCCATCCTCGTCCACATCAGCATCGACATCTCTGGTCGCGCCGACACAGGGGTTGGTGGGCAGCCCTCCACAAACAGCCGTTATGGCACATGGATCCTCGACTGATACTACCGACATTCCTCTTCCTGAATCCTCGACCGATACTACCGATGCTCCTCTTCCTGAGTCCTCGACCGATGTTATGGCACATGGATCCTCAACTGATACTACCGGCGCTCCCTTTCCTGAATCATCTGTTATGTCACATGAATATTCAGCCGATACTACTACCGACGCTCCCTTTCCTGTGCTGCTCATGCAGGCGTCTGCAGCTCCAACAGTATTGGTGGGAGATTTTCCGATGGTGTCGCAAATAACCCCAAATTCAAACACCACTGGCATGTTTCTCAACTCGGAGGTTGTTGGCCAAGCTGATTCCCCTGCCAATGGATGTGGAACGATTGCTACTGCTCCCATGGCTCCTGCAAAAAAGTCCACAAAAATGCGGCCTGGGATATCAAATACAGCAAGGTGCGATTGGGGTTACCGATGATCTTCTTTTCCTCATATTTGCTTCCAGGAGTTTATGTTCACAGGACTGGTGTCAGAAAAATCCACGGGGAACCACCGCTGACTTCAAGGAATACTTTGATAATCTCCCCCCCGATGTTTTGAAGGTATGTGAGTAACCGTCTACATGGTGTCAAACTAAGCCTTTTTAGACATACCAAGAGCTTTCAGCTTCAAAGCAGCTCATAGAGAAACAGGTGCGTATAATGCAATATCTCTCAATCCACTGCTGACCATCACAATAATCCAACAGAAACCAAGAAATTCTCATACGGGAGGGAACACTTAAAATGCAGATATCGGATTGTGCTGGGAGGAAAGGGTTATATATAATGTTTAGTTTGCCTGGTTTAATTATCGTTCGGCCTCGAAGAAACTAGATTTATGATTAAGCTTCGAATAGACCAGATGTCTGTACATCCTAGAATCTAGGGTATTCGAGAAGAATCGAGAAAAATCGTGGATTGAAATTTGCATTGGAGATCTAGCTCTCCCATAGTGGAGATCGAGGGGAATTGAGAAAAGCATGAAAATACTCATTCGTAATGGAGGTATCTCGACTGATATCAATGAGAAATCGAGGTAATGCATCAAATTTATTATTGGGTCGATATTGATAGATAAATGTCAAAATAATAGTTTTTTATCGACTGCTCTCACTCAGATCGGAGCCGATTTTGACTGGGGGTCAAGGCTTGCAATGCAATCAGATGGTACCTAGTATTCTTTGCCATATTATATTTGTTATAAACCATTGTAGACCATTGTCTGGGTATTATAATGTTGTGACAGGTTCGTGAACGCCAAATCGGACTTTCCCCGATTTCCTGATGATGCTTTGGTGTCTCGGTCAGAGTCGGTCTCGACTCTCCATCCTTCTTCATCCCCTGCATTTCTATTTACCCCGCTGTGGGTTTCGCCGGATCGACTTATGTCAGCTTATGTCTAATCCATAATGCCGCAACCATTCGTCACTTCCACGGCATCTAGTTGTGGGCCTTCAAGCATCCTCATTCGGTAAGTCCCGGAAGCTGACATAACGAAGCATAACGACCAGATAGTCTGAGAGCGGAGGAGAGCGGTGTATAATAAGGTTTCGTTGATGTCCTGATGGTTACTGAGCGCAGCTTTAGGGGATCAAGTTGAACTATCAATCGTCGAAACGGTTCACACCCTATGTACAACGCCGCCAGAATGTATTGCTTGTTTCCACAATATACTTATGTGAGATTATTAAGTCAAATATAAAGTACACTACCGAAAGTTCGAGCATGAATATGAGTTAGTAAGCGCCCGGGTAAGTAAGCGCCGAGTCACCGGACTAGTTGAAATGAATATATTGTTTACGTAACATGTCACCTTGTCACCGTCTAAACCCCAGAGTATTATTGCTTCAGCCAATCATTTCTTATATCCAAAAGGAGAATTTTGGCTATAGGGATAAGAAAATGGGCCGGGTTTTAGTTGTACAAAAGCTATGTGACCCGCTCCATAGCATTTATTCTTATCAACCATCATCGATTCACCGCTAGAAACAATATGTCAGTGGCTCAAAACATACATCATGCTGAAGCACCATTGCCTACATTATCCAAACTTGGGAACCCTGTAATCCCTGTCGATCTCGATACAGAGAAAATTGCTGCAGAATGGCTAGCTTCGTTCGCAAAATTTGTTGAACAAGGAGACGTCAATGGGATCCTCAGCCTCAT
This sequence comes from Phlegmacium glaucopus, assembly GCA_015039465.1. Taxonomy (NCBI): domain Eukaryota; kingdom Fungi; phylum Basidiomycota; class Agaricomycetes; order Agaricales; family Cortinariaceae; genus Phlegmacium; species Phlegmacium glaucopus. The sequence goes on along the minus strand of MU130157.1, from coordinate 478,526 downwards.
CCTCGACTCTCAGTGTTCTTCGAACCTATTCAAACCCAAACCTAACAACAATAATGGTCAGGGCGACTTGAATCATCCAGATACCGGAATTGCTGTTTATTGGAGAGATGTGCTCGCACTCACCTGGGACTTTCGAACATTCGAAGGAATTCCCAAGATAAAACAATTTCTAGTCGATCGATTAGGCCAATCCAAGATATCGAAGATCCAATCCAACGGGAGTCCTCTCATCATGAAACCCTATCCTGACCTTGCCTGGATCCAACTCTCGTTCACCTTCGAGACGCAATTCGGCCTTGGTTCAGGCATCGTGAGACTTGTACCCGTCTCATCCCCGGCGAAAGATGTAGTCTGGAAAGCCCAGTCCATCTTCTCCCATTTAGACGATCTGAAAGGGTTCCCAGAAAAGGTAGGCGCATTAAGAAATGCTCAACCCAATCATGGGAAATGGGAGGCAGAACGTGAGAAGGAAGCTCGTTTCGAGGATAAGGACCCTGTGGCTTTGATTGTCGGAGGAGGTCATAGTGGGTTGGGAATAGCTGCGCGCTTAAAAGCTCTTGATATCCCTGCCCTTGTGATCGAGAGAAACGGAAGGATTGGAGATAACTGGAGGAACCGATATGAAGCACTTTGTCTTCATGATCCAGTGTGTGAGTAAGACCTAGAAACATGCTTAATGTTTGATAAATTGAACATTTTTCTATCGCAGGGTTTGATCATATGCCATACCTTCCGTAAGATGGTCTGTTTTTCAGTCTTCTTTTTCGATCTAAAAACAGCGCTCCCCCAGATTCCCCACATCCTGGCCAGTTTATTGTCCAGCTAAAAAAGTAAGCTTTCAAAATTAATCAAATCTCTGGATCTCAATGCCAACACTATTTCAGATCGCCAACTGGCTGGAGCACTACGCGGAAGCAATGGAACTGAACGTTTGGACTTCATCGACAGTGATCAACTCGACCCAAGACCCAATTACGAAATTATGGTCGGTTACAGTCAAACAACAAAACGGAAAAGAACGCCTTTTCAAAGTGAAGCATTTCGTTTTGGCTATGGGTTTCAAGGATGGTCAAGGATTCATACCGACATTCCCTGGAAGGGTATGGCTCCTTCATTCGCTCCTTTCGCTTGGTTGACAAATTTTTCGGAATAGGATACGTTTAAAGGCCAAGTACTTCATTCTGCACAACACGACAAGGCCACCCACCATATTGGGAAAAAGGTGGTCGTTATAGGATCCTGTACTTCAGGCGCGTACGCCCATTTTACTCGCGACCGATGCGTTGTTAAAGAATTTGAAATATTTTTTAGCTCATGACATCTGCGTCGACTACGCTGATCATGGCGTTGGTAAAGGCCTTTCGTGATCATCGTTGTTGATATCTCTAACGACATAAAAATTATCACAGATGTAACAATGTTTCAAAGGAGCTCAACGTACGTGATGTCGACCAAGAATGGCACTCCAATACTCCTAGGAGGTGAAGAGATTCATTTCCTGTAGTGCGGCGTGCTAACTTGCCTCAGGCTTGTATGGGGAGAACGGACCACCAACAGATGTAGCGGATAAGATCAATGCTTCATTCCCGAACCTCATGATGGCTGGTCTAAGTTACAGGGCGACCAAACTGATTGCCGAAGCTGACAAGTGAATAAGCAACCCTTTTTGAATGTAATCCTTGAACTGATCATTTTCATCCAGAGAGGTCCTGGATGGTCTACATCAACGCGGGTTCAGGACTAACATGGGTTACGGGGGCGCCGGTCTTCTTCCCTCGGTGTGGGTCAAAGCTGGAGGCTATTATATGGGTATGAGCGAGCAAAAACAGTGGAAATGAAGTTACTAACTGAACTTGAACTAGATGTCGGTGGAAGTCAATACATCATCGACGGAAAGGTGAAATTGAAAAACGATAGCCAAATCCAAGGATTTACCGCAAACGGGTTAAAGTTTGAGGACGGTAGCGAGTTAGAGGCGGATGTAGTGGTATTCTGTACCGGGTTCGTCTTGGTCTTGAGCATCAAAAACGAGAAAAACTGAATCCTGGGTTCCTTTTTAAAGATTCAGCGACACACGACATACTATTCGTCAAGCCTGCGGAGACGAAGTTGCCGAGAAGATGAAACCGATATGGGGATTAGATGAGGAAGGCGAGCTCAAAGGTTGTTTCAGGGATTTAGGATACCAAGGATTATGGTATATCCTGGGTGAGTCGACGGTTTCCCGTCCATTGGCATGATCGAGTTTAACAAATGACTGTATCGGAACAGGTAATTTTGCCATGAGTCGTTTCTATTCCAAGCACATGGCACTTCGTGAGTCCTCGAATCGATTGATATCCTGTTGAAGCTAAACATGGTTGCTCTTCGGTTAGAAATCAAAGCCATGGAAGAAGGAATTTTCGGAGAAAGATATAGTCTGGCATAGTGAAAACCTTGTCATTTATGACCCCAAACCCGGAATGGAATTCAGAAGAGGATATAAATAGTTGAATGTACATGAAGCGATGCAAAAGGCATGAATAAGAAAGAGACTTTCCCCTACCAGGTTTTTTTTTAACGCCAGGGAGCTGAGAACGAATTGACCGCAAGCTGGACGAGTGCCAAAATAAACCCAAGACGAGAAATATTCAAAAAGAAATAGGTTCCCATATTTCTATCTCCTCCTTAAACGTAGGTGCTGAGAAACTATCGCAAACTTCTCTCAACCGCGCGTTGAGCGCATGCATTGAGCCAGTACCAGACTCTGTCTCTGAATCTGAAGAGGATCGAGACTGTTGGGGACAGTGTCTCGAGGATGATCTTCGATTGTCTGTTAAAGCGCGTACAGAGCGAATGGATTCACGTTGTGACTTTACACGTGTGGTTGTAGACTTTTCGATGGAATACAGGGTAGAACTTGCTGAAGTCGTGGCACTCGCAGGCGAAGTCCTGAAGGACGTGTTCGTTGACTCATCTAGAGGTAGGATGTAACGAGGGTTGGAGAGATTATGCTGTTGTGATTGCGGTAGACTCGAAGACAGGGATGAGCTGATGTTTTCCAAAATGGATCGAGGAGTCGAAGGAGACTGTTGAACATTATTACCAGGTTCGTGGTACGTGACAGGGGATGAACTGGAAACAACAGAAGAAATAGCGATCCTGGATCTCTCCCTGCAGCCGTCTGGAGGCAGTCGCTCACATGGAAGAGGACCTTTTAAATCGTCCTCGAGGGAATGTGTGTTTCGGAGAGCGCAACCAGGGGTTCCGAGCTTCTTGCTTAAAGAGATAGTGGCATCATAGTACATATCCAAATCGAAGACGTCGGGATACGGGATATGTTCTACGTGTTGGTTAAGGGCATGATGCCTGGGTAACTCAAGAGGAGCTATGGCTTCAACGTAGTTGTTTTCGACGTCTGGTAACTTCGTTCCAGCCGATCGACGTCGCTTAGGTGGAGTGCTAGTAAAGTACGAGGGTACTTCAACGCCCAGGGCTTCCACACTGCTCCAGACAGGAATGTCAGAAAATATATCAGAAACTGCTGAAAGTGCGTGGGAGGCACAACGGATCGGTTCGAATGTGATTTTCTGTAGAGATTCGGGGAGAAAAAAGGACGGTTCAGCTGCTTCCGACCCTCCGAGAAAAGCTTGCCCAGCAAATATTGTCCAACTATCAAATTCAACAACGGGGATACCGTTTTCAATGTCTGGTGGTATAAGGACTTGTTTCTCAAGCGACAAGGACACCTCGCCTGTATCTTCAGCAACAGATTGATTATCATTTATTGGGAGATGATGAGTGGGCTCCGAGTCCTTTGTGGCATCTGCAAGTTCGAGGGGAGAAGACAAAGATGGTAATAGAACATCTGCGACAGGAAGCACGCCTCTTGTTGGTGTCGATGGTGTGACAATCACGACTGGAATGCTGGTCGATCCAGTTCGAGATCGATGGACAAACGAATTAAGACATGGAATCGAGGAACCTGATGGAAAAATAGAAAGTGATCTATACCGATTGCTGCGTGTTTCTGTGTTGGTATCTTTTTGACGACCTTTACGTTTAGAGCGGAGGCTTGGATGACGCAAGAATCGTTCCTTTTCGGAATGCTCTTTATCTGCATGAGTCATGCCGTCAGCATGCCATGATCAAAGTGACCGAAACAGAAATTCTAACATTCAGAACTTCTTGGCGTTTGTTGGACTTCGAATCTAGAGCTTCCTTTACTTATATCCAAGGGAAGATCAGACCGCGTAGATGTTGGTTTTCTAACAAAGAAAGCTAAGACCAGGGTCCAAATGTACCCGAGGATGTTGGCGAGAGACAGTCCTGTGAAGTCAGCCATAATAGGCGAGAACGAGCAGAGTTGAAATTTACATCGCCGAGTAGTAGATGGTTTTTGAAACACTGAATCCAACCAGAGGCTGACCTAGGCAAGTCTTTGAAGCCACTGGAAGCCACTAAGACTTGATTAGCGCCAGTTTTCAAATAAAGTTCGATTCCAGCCTTACAGCCAGACTGCCAGACGGCCCCGAGAAGTATCGCACGGTAGGCCATTTAGGGTTTAGTGGCTAGTACCATATATACATCGTTGGAGCCACTGGTGCCATGGGTAGGATCGTGTAGGATGAATTATTAGGTAAGAAAATGAAATGTGTCCATTCCGTCTTCCTGAAAATTACCAAATCAGCTTTTCAATTTATATAGCCTGCCGCATGCCTACCGCACCCCAGACTTTCCTCCGACAATGACTCCAAAATAACAAACTAGACGCGCTCGTCGAGACTAGTAACATCCAAAAATCATGGCGCAGAATGATTCAACGCGATGTCTCCGTAGAACTTGGAATCAAAATACATATGTGCGTGGCATACTCACGCGATATTTTGAAATCTTGAACTGACAGATCGCGTCCATTTACTCTCAGCATCTTTCAAAATATAGCTCATTACCAGAGCTTCAACTGCTCGCGAAAGAAAGGCCTCTATGTCGTCAATGCGGCCTTACCAACTCACTCATTAACCCCATGTGTTTATGGTGTACATCGGCGTGCACGAAGCCAAAGCACGAGTTTAAAGGCTCCATGTCACGCGCCAGATGCACCAGTGCTCCCCCTAGGGTGTTTATACGGATCGCTTTATCTCCTTCATCTGCGAAACTTTCCCTGCTTGCTGACGACCACAGGAAGATCCACTCCAATCGGTCAACGGCGTCATTAAAACAAAGGGGAACGAATGTAAAATCATCTGTTATCGATCCATCGCCAATTGTATCATCTATCTCATCCCATATGGCAGTTCATCCGACCTCGGTCGATGCTACTGACTGTTGCAATAATCCACATCAAGATCATATTTATGACATCGACACAAATATGGTAGATGACCTCACACGACAAGACCCTCTTTCAGCCACCCCCGATGGCTCTGGTGAGGTTGCTAGGGCGACGTGTTCGGTATGGGCCAAATACTTTAAAAGCTGTCATACTATCAAATCTTACCCATCTTTCCCCTTATCAGTTGTTAACATCATCTCATTCATTTACTCAGGCACGCACCCCCACGGTTGAACGGGTAGAATACAATCCCGAGGAAAGCAATAGCGCGAGGACAGAAACGGAATCTTTGACACATACAGATGTCAACTGGACTCCCCCTCTGATATCTGAGAGAATATCATCTGCCCCTCTCGGCCTCGATCGCTCTCATTCTGATCCTACCACAGCCATGAAGCCCAATATAGCCCTGAAACTTTCTCGAAGAGCTTTTAACGTCGGCTGCGCCGACAAGATGCCGGCCTTCCATCCTGATGATGCTCATGAACATGCAAAAAGCCTCTCCCTAGGCCATGATGAAACAACGCCTCCTCCCATTAAATCCGCACATTCACCGAAACATCAACATTTTCGTCCTCTACGTCGTAAAAACCATCTTCATATAATGCCCCCCAACCCTGATTCAGAGGCCTCAGAGCCCATCGCCATCTCACTGACTCTTCATCATTCTCCACCCTCCACTTCGTCTCACCTTAGTAAAAAATCTTCCCAAATACTGACGGATTACGTATCGCCACACCCTCATACTAGAGCCCACTCTCATCCTCAATCCACCGCCAGTACTGGCACCGCCGATCCTGTGACTCCACCGATGACACCCACGCATCAACGGTCGCTGCCAAGTTCGGCACCTCCTAAAATGAAGAGTGCGGGCACGACCGGGAGCTCAAGCCCTCAGTTGAGTCCGGTACGTCTCGGGCATCCTAGTCGGCCGTATTATAACGCAATACGCAAGAACGGCATATCGACACCTCCATCCCGAGCAAGACCTCAATCTCAACCTTCACTTCCACCCTCTTCGTTCCATCTTGGTTTCGATTTAACACCTGCTGTGGCCACGCCAGAGCCGACATCAAATTCTTCACGTCACTTATCCATGTCTGCGATGTTAGCCTCGCCAACCCCTTTCTCTGCTTTCTCTATCGTCGATGACAATGATGACGATGACAATGACGACAATGGCGATTTTGAAGTCCACTCTGGGCCGACCAACTCCGCACGTCTATCATTGTCATCCAGCCTCCATCGTCTATCATATAACAGTCACACCCATAATGCCCAATCGATCTCAAGAGCAAGAGGAATAAACGGCAACAATTCGAGTGGGTTTGGGTGTTCGATGAGCGGCGAAACGGAGCTACGGATGGCATTGGCCACTTCTTCTCCTTCTGGTGTTCCTACCTTGGGAAGAACAGAAGATGGGTTCCGATTCAGAGAAACGGTGATACCATCCGAAAGCGTCAGTAACGTTGATTACACGAATGCGAAGACCGGCTACATTGACACTCGGGGTGTGGGATCGAGGGATAGCCTCATGGGCCGAGTGAAAAAGTTGAGGAAGGGGTTGAAAGAAATGCTTATGAACAAGAACACGACGACGACGCCGGCCGCCACGACATGATTTGATGATGAATTGATTCAACTGTATAAGTTTCCCTTTTTTTTCCATTGTTGTTGTAAGCTGTCTGTCCTGTGTGTCTTTCTGTCAGTCTTCTACAGCGTCATTGGCATCTGTCTCAATATGACAACTTTTCTTCCTTTTTAACCTGCTGAGGTTTTTGTCTATTTTCTTTGTTGTATTTTTACCCTTACCCCCCTATTCTGTTAATAGATAATCCACATACATTTCTCACTTGGAAGTTATGCTTCTTTTGTAACACGGTTGATACAGGGATATGGGATCAAGACAATAGTCTACAAGCATGCCTCAATGATGCGTCACAAATAAATAAATAAATCATAACGAAAGTGTCAGGGGGCTCGGCCCAAACGAAGTTGGAGAAAAATGAAGGAATGCGTGTGTTCGGAAATCAAGTATCTCCATAAATTTTTATTTATTTATTAGTTTACCACATATTCCATAATCTCTCCCGTTTGTTGGCGCTCAATCTTCTACTTCGCCTGCTCATCTCCATAATCGAACTCTTGCCCCAAAGCCGATGAGATCTCGCTGAATCTCGAGTAGTAAGGTATGTTGAGGACGACGAGGTAGTTTTTCTTTGTTTACATTTTTTGCCCGAAGTGGAACTTGAGTTTGAATTTGAAGTAGATGTGGTTGATGATTTGGTGGGAGAGGTGGTTGATGAATTGGTGGGAGAGGTGGAGGAGGGCGAGGATGAGGATGAGGATGAGCTCTTGCCAGATACGTCAGCCAGGACGGGTACAGGAGCGTTCGGTGCCGGAGTAGGTATAGAAACATAAGAATCGACAAAGATGTCATTTTGTGCTCCATCGGGAAAGTTATAGAGATCGTTGTATACGGGCGGAGAGTATGTGCCTTCGAACATCTACATGAACCAAGGTTTGATCGATCAACTAAAGGAAAAATGTAGAATTTTTGGACTGACGTTGTTGCGTTCAAGGTTGAACCAATAGAAAGGTGTCTTGGCGCCGTAAGTACAGTTACCTGGCGCAGAGTGAGGTTTCTGGTTGGCTGGGTCTGCACCACATCGACGGGCGAGTTTGGATTGAGCGACTGGGGCCGTCGAAGTTGAACCTGTCACGTTGCATTTGAAGCCATTCATATAGTCTGTTAAAGTAAAGAAACAAAATAAAATAAGCCACCATAACGCCGACGGGAACGAAAGAGTACACACTCTCTTCGCCACCACTGTCAGCCTACAATAACTCGAGGTAAGAATTTGACTAACGATAGAAAATGGAAAAGAAAACATACAGCGTGAATCCAGAAGAAAGCACAAATACAACCACCCTCAGGGCAAGGAGGCAAACGAGCAGGCACTTGAAATTCCGTGAACCTCGTCCATACACAAGTGTGATTGACACTGAAGACAGTAAAATCTTCAGGTTGAACGGCCTTGGCGTCGTTTTTATACGCAATGGCCAGCGAACATCCTTCCAGGTCGTTGAACCCGTTAGTATGGTACTCTTGAGTGGGCGATTTTGGGCAGACGTTGTTCTCATTATTGGGATCTCTGATATCGCCACCCTCGGAAGAAGCAAAAAAGGACGTGGCACCCTTGTTACAAGCGATTTCGGCAGTAGCTGGTTTTCCAGCTGGGAGCTCAAAGATGTCTCCTGTATTAGGAGGGTGGTCGAGATGATTGTGGAACCACCATTTCTGGAAGACCATGTTCTTGATAGGAGCCACGGGTCGATTGTCATAGGGAAAGGTTTGTTGGGTGACATTGAAGCCGTACATACTGGGATGGAAAAAAGCTATAGAATTGACAAAAAAAAATCAGAGTTCTAGAGTCGGGCTGGTTGAATTGTAATGCGCACCTGCGTGTCCAGACACTTGGGGTAGAACCGCGACGAGGGCAATAGAAATAGTGGTGAATAACATCTTCAGTTAAATAATACAATCTAAAAGAAAGGGAATCTAAAAGAAAGGGTTTATATCCAGCCGGTGGACTGCGAGTAAGTTTGGAAAGATAGTAACCAAGCATCCTGAGAGCAATGGCGTTTATATGGCCACATTACAATAGGCTACGCCGCTACAATAAGGTGGAGGAAAGGTTTCATTGTATTACGTAAGGTATATTACATATTAAATTTCTGCCCTAAGTTCGCTATAAAGCTCGGAAAGCTTTCGCTTGACGCCAATTAATTGTCCTCGTGCATCTCCAAGTCTGTGAAGAGCTATGGAAGATGAGTTGATTGCTATTATACTATTAAAAAAAATGCTTACCCAACTCGTACTTTGCGTTGAGGTTGTCATGGAGAGCTTCTGAGGTTCTTACTGTCACAAACAGATGCTGTTAGTGAACTGTACATATCATTTATATGGATGAATAGACCAACATTCATTCCTAGCCTTGTTCAACTTCTGTGAAAGTACCTCCTGGATATACCTCTCTCGTGCAAGTTTTGTTTTTACTGGTAATGAATGATTATCTGGTCATTAGAACAGGACTGAATGCGAAAATAAAGTCGCTCACACTCATCGATCGTTGATTGAGAGCTTATCCTTTCTTCACAGAGAATTTTTTCCAATGCACTTACTCCTTCTAAATTGTCCTGAAAAGATCTTGCTTGAGAGTGATTTGCTGGTAAGGTACTGCCGGAGGCAGTCTTTGACTTGAGAGAAGTTGAAACAACGATCGACCCGTAATCCTCAGTGACCCTGTGCTCCACTGAGATCGAATGAAAAGAGTGACAAGTATGCATTGAAGACTAACCTACGACTGCTAACTTGAATTTTTGATCCTACAGGCCCTGCTACGGCAACTGTACCATGTTTCACCTCCACGATAGTATTAGTGGGAAATCCTGCTGCAAGGTCGCTTTGACAAGATAGATCTCTCTCTGCAGTTGAACCTCGTTGTCTTATGGTAGAGGTGGAAAGATATGAGAGGAAGATTTGACGAAAGCCTGCAAATCCTCTGCCCTTCAATGTTGCCAGAGCGCGATCGTGTATATGTGGATGAAGAAGAACGTTAAATGTTTTCGACATTTCCGTGCTTGATGGGTCCCACCACCAAGTCCAACCATGAACGTCTTTCTGGAAGACATTCACGATGGGACTTGCTGCCATGTCAATGTAGATGTCGCCAGGATGAGCTTGAACATCATTCGGAGGTCGACCACGCCCGCGAATCTCCCAAAACCAGATAGTTTGGGGGTATTTGGGGTGATGAAGATTAGATGGGTACTCTCGGTTCAATACCCTTTCTCCCAGGATTTTTATGTCGAAGCTTCGAAGTTTGACTGTTATTTTTTGGATCTTGGAAACAGGAGCCGGGCCTAGCAGCCATTTATCGTATTCAAGGTAGGGCATAGTCGCTGTGGTTGGATAGAGGTGGAAATTCGAAGAGTTCGCAACGAGTTTGGTAAATGATGGAAACTTGTATATTTTTGAGAATGGTCTTAGCTGAACGCTGGAGTTGTACTGCAATAGATGATGAGGGCGAAAAGACAGATGGTTTGAGTGTACATGAGTACTTATGAATGGTCAAGGATCTTCCTAGAGGCTAGGGATCAGATCGGTTCAGTTTCAAATGAGATCACTCACGTCTGCCGATCCTCCTGAGATGTTGCACTGAATCGCTTTAGTGTGTGAACAGGTTTGTTAGGCTGCAAAAGAAAACTTACCCGCTGTGAAGCCAGGTTTGTCAGCCCATCTTACTTCCGTCTCTGGAACACAACACCTCAAGACTGATATACGACAACAAGATCGCCGCGCCAAAGCTCTCTCTTGTGGTCCATACAAAGTAGTCCTTGAACCGAGGATGCGGAAGTTTTACAAAAATCCCTCCTTGGCGACAGGTTTACACCGGAAGATTCGGACAAGCATGAGGTCCACCCTATGTCTATCTTTGATATACGCCAATGGGAACTGCTGAGGTGTCCAAGCATACGTCACCGGGATTTGCAATAAAATCTTCAGGTGGAGGATCGCGTCCACGCATATCCCAAAACCATATGTTCTTGACAATGAAAAGAGACGGTCCTCCCTTCTCCTTGTCGACGGTTACGAAGATGCGAATGCTGCGTGATAATCCAAACGGGCGTTGCAAGTGGGAGGAGTGCCAGTGGCTGTGCCACAGGTAAGTCTGTGCAGTCGTCTGTGTATTCGATTGACACAAGTAAAAGGTTGATATTGTTCGTCATGGGTCCCAACCTTAAGAGCAGACAAATATTTCGCGTCTGAGTTTCACCCCATATTGCGTCTGGTGACATGTGTGAAGGCGCCAAGCAATGTATTGGGACAACTTGAACACTAATTAATGTATGACTCTTAAGACTAGAAGGAAGTCAAGTGCCACTGGGAAGACTTGAACCAAATTGTCTATAAGTATCCATCCATCTTCCTCGCCGGCCATTCAAGCAAGCGCCTTCCTTGTTGGTCCCAGTAACCGGTAACGTAAGTTTGACGTAAGTGTTGCTTGAAGATTTCCCACGCTCTGGCTCATCGCTATTAATACGCACAGTACATAGGCACCCCCAAATGACATTCGATGGAGTGTCTTGTCTGGTATATTCTTGTTAGTTCAATTATGCATAAAATTTCCCCTTTTTTATCAAGTTCGGATTTATATAGGGCATCCGCGGTCAAATTTCCAGCTCCAAGATTGAGAAGGCACGCGAAGGCGCCTGCAGCGTGCGCCGTGCACCTGTGAGGACCTCTAGGTACAGATTATACAACCGAACGTTGTAACAAAATTAAACAATCGTGTGAAGAAGAAAAAAGTCAAAGACGAACCGTATTTCTATCGGAATCCATTTAGAGATTGTCCACGGTCCAAATGATTGCCTCAGGCGAAGTCATCGTTGAGTTGACGTTTGGCAGAGAAGCTGAGCGCGCTGATGACTTCCGGACCATAAAAAATGTACGAGCGTAATAAGACATGCGAATTCATGAAATTATATTCATAGGGTGTTGAGAAATATAATAAATATACAACTGTTGATATAGAATTACTTGTTGAACTATATAAATAAAGGATGAAATAATCCGTAGATGAGCTGTGGAGCGAATTTGTTTCGAGGACTAGATTTTCGGGCGTTTCAAACGATGTCGTTTAAGGGGATTTTTCGAGCATTTCAAACGTTGTCGTTTAAGGGGATTCTTCGAGCATTTCGGACGATGTCGTTTGAGGGCATCTTCCCGGGTATAGTTGTTGGAGCAACCAGAGCAACGGTGGGACTTCGGCGCATGTTGCAAAGAACACTGGTGCCTTTTCATATCGCCTGGTCGTTTGCAAATTTGCGGATTTTTTTCAGGACAGAGATCGCAACGATACAGCTTCTTGCCGTTGACTATTCGAACAGAGTAGGGTAGCCACTCCCCGTTGTCTCTTTGCCGTTCCCACTGCGAGCTCGATTGCTCCTTTTGCCGTTTCATTGAGGTGACATTGAAGTCTTCATCATCACTATCGATGTCTTGAAACTTCCGCTTCCTAGTTTGGATTGCTTCTGGCGGGGGGGAAGTGGACCTGTCGCTATCCGAGCAGTCCGTGACTGAAGAGGGAGGCGAGCTAACGGGGGAAGCGACAACTGGAGCTGCAAGGAGTGTGTTGCAGATGGGAGCGAGCACAGTAGAAAAAGGCACCAGATCATCGGCTGCCCAAGCGGAATTGAAAGTCTCCTGGCCTTCTGCTTCCAATTCCTCCTCCGGTTCGTACAAGAAAGCGGCAGAATGGGTATCCGCAACGGGAATTTCACTGTCGAAATTTTTTGTGACATCAGGTATAAGGTCGGGTCCTGGGGGGGGAAAGAAACCAGGCAGCCCTGATGATCCGTGAACCCAGACTGTGGGATCGAAAGGCACCGGAGTAGTAGAACTTCTGTCTATGAAGACGTTGAGGCCAAGGGAGGAATCATGATTGGGGGTGTTGCCAACCGAGTCAAACTCGGGAAAACGATGTGGTTCGAACGCGCTTGGCATGGGATTGAGGAAATCCCCAATCAACAAATCCTCGTCGGAGAACACTATGTCAGGGATGGATGGGTCGGCCCATAGAGGGAAACTAAAGAATGGGTAGTCAGACGTTGTCGCAGAAGATGTCATGATAGAATGAAAAATGGTTCAGTTCAAGTCAAGGGTGGTTCGTCAATTCAAGTTGACAATGAGGGAAATGCGTTCAAAGTCGTGGAGCTTTATATCCTATGGCTTGAGGACAATGCGTACACGAATTTTTAGGATATAGTAAACGGGTCCTTCCTCTTTTGGCCTGATAAACAAGCGATCGAACAGGATTTTCGTAGGTTGGGCGACCATGGGGCCACTCTAAGTTTTTCCCACAATTTGTGTTGAATGTTCAAGCGTTCTTTATTTCCAGCCCCGCATCGTGGCCTCTTTGATTACCATATTCACCATTGAACTAATTTGCCAGTTAACGATAATACGTTGGATTGACCCAGTCAAAAAGCTACGGGGCCATCCTAGTCGTAAATTGCGATCAGCCTCGCGTCTGTTTGATACTGCTTGGTGAAAAAAAAAAAAGAACCCATCCTAATTGGGAGTGGCAAGCCATTGTTAACAGCAGTGCTGGTAGTAGTTTGACCTCCACCCACAGCTAACAACAGATCTCGATGGGACTCGGGAGAAAGGAGGCTCTCATTGGCTCGCCAATAGATAGGCTCCTAGATTTATGTCATGACGCTTTGATTAGCCGCCGCTTTAATGCATGTCGGAGGCAGTAACAACCGCAGCGACAGTGAAGCGGGCCCTAATAGTTATGAGGCTGCTTACGGGAGGACCAAGCGGGCCCCAGACAAGTCAGATTTGGAAAAATGTCCCACGCTTTGTTAAGGCTAGCAAGCGTGCAACGACCTCTAAAGCAAACAACTGATTGCCGGACCACAAATGAACGTTGGACTCTGCCGCTGTGACAGTCCATTAATTAGTCTCCTTTCCTTACCACCACCATTTCGCAACAACAAGGTCGATTTAATACCCTCATACATCCTAACCGGACCAGCGGATTTCAATACTCCGTTGGTCGATGCGAGTTGTTCAATGTTTTCTCGAGCTAGATGAACGGGAAACGATCCCATACTCATGTCCTCCAGGTATAAAGCCCCATTTCACTAGTGTTCTATCGTGTTGATACTTTTTTGTTTGTTTGACAGGAGCGAACCAACTTATCAGCAACACCTCCTCAACCCCCCCAATTCCAACCAGTAACGATGTATAACTTGTAACGCGTTCATATTCCCCCTTTATTGTTTCTAATACATATCTTCAGCATCGAAGTCAATTCTAACACAACAAGCATACAACTTGCATCTTTTCCCACTGCTATTAACGCCTCCCAATATGCTCGAGGCAAGGAAGAACACGCGCGCCTCCGTCGATTGGCGCGGTATTCGATGTCAGAACAGGCTTTGGCAAAATCGTTTCAACACTGCGAAAGTCAACAACTACCACACGAGCTTCATCTTGAAGCCTTACAGAAATCAACTTCTATTCTCAATGCCCTTGCAGTAGATGCTAGAGACGCTGTAGACAGACTACGGCCGCTGCTAGCAAACCGGTCAGCAGAGCCTTCAATATACAAATCAATGCAACGACAACGATGGATGGAGGAGAGGCGGCATCTTGCCCTTGATCAACTGTCGAAGGTACTCCGTGCGGAGTTGGCTAGGCTCTCGTCGTCAACGAATATTGGTCAAGCTCTTACTTTGGAACCTTCTAATTCAAAGTCAAATACGAACCTTGTCAAATTCTTTGAATCATCGCGTCGAACACCTATTCGATCACGCACTCGTCGACGTATACCCTTACCACCAAGACCACGGGATGAACACCCCGACGACTCTCGCATAGAGTTCCCACGAATACATAACAAGAATCATATCATACCGCTTGTCTTGAAATCTCCACAGCGAAGACGTTACTTCCCTCCACTTACCACTCCATCCCCGAAGGGTCTATCCACATCTTCCTCGTCGGTAGAGAATATGGCCTCGACACCGAGCATCACCAGTGATTCCTCAAATCTTGAAACTGTTGCTGAAGAAAATGAAATACTCCCGTACATCGCCCTTCCCATCAGCTCTGATCAAGACGAGACAGACGGAACGATCCTTATCTGGCGCGATCCGCCTCGCTCAAAGGAGGAGATATTGGGAGGACTTCACATCACAATGCCAGGCTATGTCATGGATCTCCTGGCAAACTTCGAGTCCAATTCTCATCCTAGTCCAACAATAACGCTGCCTCCACAAACCAGATTCAGATTGAACACACCTCCATCAACCACACCATGCAAAACTATACACAAGTCGTCCTCCCGTCACAGGATCAGTACCCTTTTTTCCGGCATCCCTGAGACATTTACATCGCGTCTCACGAACGGAAGTGACACTACCAAAACCAGCCGGGTCAGGCTTAGCGTACAGCCCACCATCGACTCGGTTATTGAAGGACCTTCACGACCCTTAGTGACGGCCATGTCAGATTTCGATCCCAGTAACCCGAGCGCCCAGTCTCCAGATTACGAGGAGAAAATAATCAAACGTATTAGACGTCGGATATCCGCTCTCGGGCGGGTTTAGTTTTTGTTCCTTGCTTTGTGTCCTGTACTGCATTCTTTTTCTTGGACTTTGGCCATCTTATTTTGTTATAGTATACTTATACCTCCATTCATCACTCATGACATTATCATCTTTTACTTGCACCTGTCAAAATAACTCATCAGGAAAATCCAATTTTGGTATTTCTTCAATAATAGCATAAAATAAGAGTAAAGCTTGCAATTTATATCGATCCCAAATGGGCACTTGCTATGTTCCTCGAAAAAATTGCTTACATACCTCACTCCGGGAGTTCTCGCCAGTTCTACTATGTCTCCACCATATATTTTGCATGGATAGATGTAATAGAAGCATATGTACGTTCGACAGAAAGCTTGAGTGGCATAACTGAGTACTAAGTTGATAGTCACCGACGATTTGACCGACGATCTGATCCTCCGGCTGGAGGATTATTTAAACCTGTGGGTCTGTGGTCGCCCACTGGCAGAATAATAATGTACACCTCCTTTTCCAAGGAAGACAATACGTACTTCAAAAAATTATTAAAGTCGGAAGCGCTGTGTGAGTGTCTAGGCCTGTGTGCACTATGATTCAGAGGCTGACCGTTTTTGTTTCTGCATCTTCTAGTGATGAATGAAAGAATTGGGAGGCGGCAAGACTATGTGAAATTTCAAGTTGAGCGTCAGTGGTTTCCGTTTCGCAATAGCTTCAGGTTGAGCGTTGATGATGTTAATATGGCTGACAGTAAATAAATGGAAGGGGCGATGTCAAGAACTTGAACGTCTCATGCCAGTGCCTTGTAACGCATCTCCCTATTCTTCTTCAATTAACCATCGACTTACTGACTACTTCATGGTCCACTTAAGGCTCGCCAGAGGCGGAAAACAACTCAGTAAAAATCCAAAATAAGCTGGACAAGCATGAACGTGCCATTCTCGCTTTGTTGACCTCGAATATAGAAGTACTGGGTTTACTCCTTGGTGAGAACACTTTAGTCGAGGTGGGGTTCCCCTTTAACCGTTTTGGAGTTCTACTAATACTTACGAAAACAGAGCCCGCCTAGCTCACTCGCGTCAGGCTCTTATGCCGCATCTCTTTTAAAACGACCATCTGGACGATTCTGAAGATTGCAAGTTTTGACCCTCACAGTGGGCTACTGAACCACAGCCGCGGCGCCGTATTGCTTGCGTATTCCGGAGTAGTATTTTTTTTGACATAAGTTTCTCTGTAATTGTTGCGCGAACTTCTTTCAGCTCGTTGATAAATGAAGTTGTAAAAACTAAAATAAGGAGTGATGCCTACTTTTGTCCAATATGATACCTGCATTTCTTGCCGAACGAGGAGTCTTGGGCCAGCCTCTCTCTTAACTGTCCCAATTCGGATGGACCATAGCACGGCCATTTCTCCATTCAACCACCTGCGCGCCATGGGTATATCTCGCCATCTGATTAGAGCAGTATATATCTTTTTTTTTGTCAGTATCGAGTAGGTGGGGAATCGGTTGTGCACTAGATGATTCCGGAAGCGTGTTATAGAAGACGGATCGATGCTCTTTTCAAGGCAAAAAAAAAAGTCGGTTGACAGTTCCCACATCCCGCATCCATGACATCGTGGGGAACTCGTGATGGATTTTCAAGCTAACCGGGTCACAGCAGGTGAGAAGAAACGGAGGTGTCGTTAAATAGATTAAATCCAGAAGCGCGGGTCTTCGAATCCAGGATTATTGACAGTAAGATAGCCTCCAAAGGCCACAGACTTTTCGACCATAATGATCGCAGTCGAGATATCACCAAGTCTTCTGCCCGCCGCGACCCCGCCTTTGTTCCCATTGAACAAGAGTTAACCCACGGCATCGATACTGAGTAACCCAGCAAACTTTCGGAAAGTCAACGCCTAATTTTCCCTGTGCCGAGAAGAATTCTCGTACGGCCGGCCTTAAAAGCATTGATAAATATCTTTTGATGAACGTCCGAAAGTCCTGCATGTAGGATGTCCAACAAGTTCACGGGCAGATTTATCGAAGCCAGTCGGCTATAGTACCACCAATACATGGTTGTGAGCAGCCCTATGTCATCGGAATAAATTATTGGTTTCATCAATGTCGTTCCAAGACGCAGTGTGAAAGCGAGATCCGAAAAAGTAGTGGCGTCGTTTTCCATGTACATGTGCCTTGATATCGCTCCGGAAGAGTCGCAGAGATGGGCACAAGAGGAAGGTCTTCGCCAATAATTTGACAGATCTTTTGAAGTCGTGTGAAAAGCAAGTCGCCAAGGATTCTGTTACTGTACGCAGCGCACTTCATCGAGATAGAGGCCAGAGAGCCCAGACCCAAAAATCTTCGATGATAGAACCCTTGCAAGAGACGGAGTTTCAAGCATTTCAGGACATATTGGCAAAAATAACGCGGAAACCTCCCTGAGCCACGCTTTGAAAGAATTCTGGTTCTCAAGAGAAGTATTTTTATGTCCAAAGGTTTTAAAACGTCTCCACTTGACCGGTTGAACTCTCATTGCCCTGGTCTCCCAATGTTGTAAACAGCACGAGAGCCAGCGAGACGGTCCGGTCCCCTGTCCCAGACTATAGATTTCCCATCCCGGTCGGAACAACAACGGCTAGATCCCCCGAGCCCCCGAGTATAATATTGGCTGCAGGCGAGAACCAGGCTGGAGAATGCCTGAATTGATGGCTATCTGGTTCTATCGTTCCTCGGAAAGTGGCTGTAGAGGCTGTGAGGGTTGAACTTGACCATCAGCAAAGGCAGCGCAGGTAGGACGACCACGGCTAGAGAGGGAATAGGGTGTGAATCCTGGTGCTTGATGCCTTGGTTGCGCTTTTGCTTCTGTTCTCGCCGGAAAGGTGCATCAGTTGAGAAAGGTGGAGAGCCAGAGGAAATCGTTGAGCCAGCAATAGATATGCCCAGTGACGTGGGACATTGAGCGTGATGGATGCAGGAAGTACATGGGTAGGGTCACATTGACGAGGAGAAATTATTAAGGATATTCGCATCTCATACGATGAATGAAAAATCGCAGCACCCCAGGGCCCGGGATTCATAATGCGTGACAGTAGTGCTCTAATACAGTGTGAAATAGCGAACTAGCATTTGCTAGCGAGCGTGACATGGATACTGTAATTTTGGCGATGTGACTGTATTGATTTTGCTGATGCTCTGTCTTGGCTCCTGTCGAGAGTCAGAATCTCGAATTTTTTATTCTAAGCGAACGTGAGGAAGGAGCTGGAAGGAGTATGAACATAGAATGTTGTCTACGCGAAGATTTGGGTTGTGACGTGACAGTCTTCTCTGCCACAATCCTCAACCTCGTGTTAGACTTACCTGCTCATCTATCAGTGCAGCTCTATTCTTCTTTTCTCCCACCCCTTTTCGCAGCAGGTGTCTGTTCTAGACCTATCTCATCCAATCTTAGAATCTTATGCTGCTTGGAACCCTCGGTCACCCTCCCGCCCACACAGCTCATCTTAGATTGTTTTTCTCATGCATCAGAGCCTTTGTTTCAGTCGAAAAATCTAGTACTACCCTTAATATACAGCTAACTACCTCTGATCTCTCGGATCACTGGCAGTTCTCCCCTCAATAACATAACCTTCAACAGGCCATAGACCGGAACTCTTTGCCTTCCCGGATCGGAGCAAAGGCTCTCCGAACCTATAAATAACATAGGTAAGGGAGCTTTATCTATTAATAAACTTCCAAATCAAAACATCCTGGTCAGATAGCTGGTCAGATGTCACTGAGTGCGAAGGATTTACCATTTACGTGCTGATAGAAATGATAGTAAAGGCCGGTCAAATTCTGGTGACATCGAAGTTAGGTGAGTCACCGTGAACGTGAAAGGTGCGAAAGGGTTCAACCATTCCGGGGACTACAGTCTACCAAATTGTGCATATGGTTATATCACTGATTAGAAGTAGCCAAACATATAGACTCAAGAATCTATATATACTTGTACGTCCGCCTTTACTTCCTGCATCGAAACTGCAAGCATCGTTCAACAAGTACGTGGATCTTGCACTAGCCTCAGCATGTCCGACTCACACTTCGCATTTCCACAGATCCCCACAGTATTACTGAAAGATATCATGTCTCAACCTGAGCTCATCATCATCCAATCCTATACTTTCCGCAATATGTTTTTGCGCTTAGATGGAAGTGATGTAGATGATGTATATGGTAGCATTGGAGCCTCCCTCACTGGACGGAACCTTGCTGGTTCATGGGAAACCTTTAAATTGCACTTCAATGGGGACCATACATACTCTCTTGAGTCTAATGCTTTCCCCGGTATTTTCGTTCGTTTGGACGGTCGAAATGTAACCTCGGCTCAAGCACACGGTGGAGGTGTAGTTAACTGCTGTCGAGGTGCTGAAGAATGGGAAAAGTTTTATATGGACAGACATGACGACGGGGCAGTGTCATTTAGATCGGCGGCATTCTCAAATGTGTATTTGAGGATGGATGGGAGGGCAGGGCATTTGCAGGATGGGCAAGTCAATGCCCAATTTACTGTAGATCAGTACGAAAAGTTTCTTGTGTGGCGCAGAATGTGATGCTCTGTAACGATCCGGTCTCTTAGTTGCAGTGACTTCCTAAAGTTCCACTTTGCGATTATCCCTTGTCTTTGTGCTGATTCCTTCATCCATCAGGTTATCACTGCGTGAAACGGCGAGATCGTAATTCAGGACGTGATTGGAATATCGAGTCCATTCGAAATGAAAGGCAAATGACTAGCATTGAATCGAGATGAGAAGTCCAAGCAAAACAAAGGATTGGTTACTTACTATTGACCTCTGGCCATGATTCAGAACTCAACACTTCAACGATTCCAATTACACGAGGGGACCTTTGACACACGAGCGTCGAAATTGGTCCATATGACAGAGCTGTAACCGAACGAGATGGCTAAATATGAGTAAGAAAGAGGCATTCAGAGTACCAATACTACTCACTTGGCGTACCCAAATCCCCATTTGAACCTGTCCGCTGCGCCTTACCAACCTAACTGACGCCCTAGACCCATAATGACGGGCACCAACTGGCTTTTCGCCCACGACCAGTGGGCGATCAGCGGGCGACTGGTCTATCCTGCCTTCGTCCTCTCCTACTTGTTTTCCTTCGTCATCTGCAATAACCTCAACGGCCGATCCAAGACGATCGTTGACGGTGCTCCCGAACTGATAAACGAAAGGCAAGGCGTCGAACTCACGTCAAGTCTTGACTTTTGTATTGAACGTGGTACAGACTTAACCGCTATTTATTTCCCCATTTGCAAGTTCTACCCTTCCTCTTTATGGTGAGCGCCGTAAATGGTTTCAATTGTGTAAACGCCGATTGAACTCGTTTCTTTGGTAGATGATTAATCGGCGGTAAGTGTAACACCCATACATTCGGCGAATGAAATCCAATGCAGTGGTCGGTGTAGTGGCTAGACTATGACGCGGTCGTTTAAGGACGAAGTGGACCTTGTAAGCAAGTGAGTCACTGGTTTCCTTGCTTTCCTTTGTGTGACAACAACTCACCTCTACTCATTATATTGGACCGATTGAGGATGATCGTTGACGATACTCTCGAACTAATAAATGGAAGGTAAGACGTCGACCTTTAAGAATGAACATCACAGATTTACTGCTATTTCCTTCCAATTTTCCTCTTTTATGATGGGTGCTGCCTATGTAGATGTGGACCAACTCGTTTCTTTACGATGGATTCGACGAGTGAGGTCTAATTCAGAGGTGGTTACCATGGCTATACGATGACGTGGTTGTTGAAGAATGAAGAGGCGGGCTTGGTAGACGGCAAGTGAGCTACTGGCTTGCTGCTGTTTTTGACAGAAACTCACCTCTGTTAGATTTGAACGCCCAGTCGCAACTAGAATCACAAACGACAGATTCAACGAGAATCGCTCGTTGACGCTGTTGGAGGAGTGACCCCAATGCCATACTTGATGAACTTATGGATTCGACGAAAAAGGTCCAATCTGCTTGTAGACGTAGCACTTAGCCAGACGACGACAGGGTTGTTGCATTGGATCTAGTGGACGAAAAGTGAATTATTAACTCGTTTTCTTTTCGACAACAGCGGCTTACCTCTATTCAATAGATTCGAACAATAACGAATCTATGATAGGTTTGAAATGTCGCTTTCTGATGTTTGACACCTGATCAACACTACTTCCTCGATCCCATGAATATGGGAAGATGAACAACACTGGAGAGAGATGCTGCAGATGACGAGATAGGGTCTACGAGTAAGTTGCTGTATAGTCGCAAATGTGTCTTTTTCAGAGGTGAGATGAATAGAGGTCGGTGAGTTTATGTTGACGAGGAGATATTAAGTTAAGTACCTTTGGACTTTGGCCTCCGGCTTTATTCTTCGCAGCCCTGGTCGCCTCCATCCGCCATAAGACTCGGCTTTCTTCCATCTTTTCGGTCTATCGAGAAACCGTGCCTACAATGAACCCCAGCCTGATTTAGAAACATATGATCGATCTGGGTCGGCCAATTTGCTAGAGGAAATCATTGTTGGCAGTGCCAAGTACCAAATGAGTGGGATCAGTGATGATGGGATTACGAAACGACCACGCGAATCATGTATCTCAATCAAACACGGAAATTCGCGCCCGCCTAGCTCAATCGGATAGAGCGTCAGACTCTTACAGTGCGGTTGGGCATGGGCAACAATCTGAAGGCTGCGAGTTCGACCCTCGCGGTGGGCTACTAGTTTTTTTTTGTTTTTGATTCATAATGATATACTTGCACACACGCCTAGCAAACCTCATATGACTTAGTGTGACAAAAGTGACGAAATCAAACCTTTTGAATGATAGGCATCTGTACATAAGTAAATAAATATATATGGCTCCTAAGAACTGTAGATAAATGCATTCCTAATGGTTACAGCTGTTCTCATATATATCTGTAGACGTTTTCAAATTTTCGCCATCGTGCGCCTTTGTTTGTGACAAACACCCAAAAATAGTAGTATGACGCAGGGTGTACTTCTTCTCCTCCCAAAGAAACTCCAGAACATCGATAGCGATGAATCTTTTCGCTGAGAGCGAGCCTACAGGAGCCAAAAAAAAAGCGATCAAGCCCCGATGTGGGCACCAGTAGACGACTCACGAGTCCTACTCTCAGCGAAAAGTCAATAACGAGCTGGAGTACTATCGATCGTTGCGATCTCTGTTTTGAAGGAATCGCATATTTGCAGTAGAGAAGGGTGGCACGACGAGGCTATCCTCTCTTTCTTTGAAACACGCCGCAATTGTTTAGAGTAGAAGAAGGGGCTTCGAGGACGCACCTTAAACGATACATGAAGTGGTATGCTGGGGTTCCTTGCAAAAGTACAAGATATTCCATGGATGGAAAGTTTCCTACTTGTGCGTAACCTCAGAGTCCGTTTTATCCCTTATTTATCTCTCGGTAGGTGTATTATAGTAAGTCTAATTCAACAGCAGGTATATTGACATTTTTGAGATAAAATTACTTTATATCAATACTGTCAGTATGCTTGTTATATTTCTCAACACCCTTGAATGAATTCGCACATCTTATTACACTCGTACATCTGGGTGGTCTACACAAGTCATCAGCCGCGCTTAGCTTCCTTTCTGCCAAATGTTCAACTCAACAATGATTTCGTCTGAGGTAACAGCACATCATTGAACCAATAATTTGGAACCATAGACAAAAAATACCTACACACGCAGGGTCTCATATTCAATTTCTTCTCGAAGTTGCGCATACAAAATACAGATAGCGACGAAAAAGAAAAAAGAAAAACAACAAAACGATTTGAATTTACTTATTGCATCGACTCAGGCATCAACTCAGACCCCAATGGAGAATGGCCAGCAGCCCTCAAGTCCTCATTGATTTCTGCGATGTGATTCATAAATTGACCTTTCAAGTTATCCCACATCTTAGGCTCGTGAACTGGGGAAGCGTCCTCAGTAATCGATCGATTTAGAAAACGCGAAATTAAACCAACCATGCAGTTTTCCGGACCTCTTCATCGCATAATCGGTAATGGTGAACATCATGCTTGATTCGAACATGAATGCTAGATAATCGATATCAAACCCGCATCCAGTTTCGGTTTTTTGGGATGGAAGGCTCACCTATGGTGCCTTCGGAAATTCGCATCGGCCCCAAGTCAGCTTCAGAAGCCTTTTTAAATTCGTCGTAGGAGACTTGAGTGACACGTTCAAAATATGAATTTGATCTATGGATGATATCGAAATGCCAACATACCACCATGAGGGCAGAATCCCGTCTCGTAGCTAGCACCACCTGGGGAGAAGGTCAGTTTCGTGTGATTCACACCAAATGCCCAACGAACCGGGTTGGAATCCATCACTACGACCGCCATAGACGCCGTAAATCAGGCCCATAAACTCTGTCGACGAATTTCGATGGTAGTACTAGCCTAGCGATCAGTTATAATACGAAAACAGACGCTGAAAACCGTACTGGAGGCCTGAATGTGCCAGACGCGACATCCCATCTTGGACTGAAGATAAGGAAATCCGCCAATGGTACTCCTGGCTGTTTGGACTTTGCTGTGAGAACACAGAAGATCGAAGGATCAATGTGATCCTTGGAGATGCTTCCAACGTTGACGAATTTTTCCATCGCATATTTGTAAGGGACATAGCTAGATAATCGTCATCTCTTTGAGACGTTGGAAGAGGTCAAAACTCTTACTTTCCGTGCCAAGCAACAACATCAAATGGCGTGTGTTCTTGTACACAAAGGTGTAATTGACCGCATACCCTATAAATCGTCAGCTGCAAGAAGATCAAGCCAAATCAACAAGGATTTACTTGTAGACAACTATCATAATTATAAGTCGTGGTAATCAATCATGTCACAGGAATTTGACTTACTGTGCCATAAACTCTGGTCGATATCAAATGATGCAACCGGGCTTTCGAAGTCGCGAGAGTTGGCGAGGCCATTGCCTCCCAACGGGCCAAGCTCGGGGAGGACATAATGAGAGCCATATATTTCTTGAATGTCTATATTTCCTGATTCATCATAGACGGAACTCATTAAAAATGGAGTCACATACAACCACGGGAAGGACCATCTGGAAGGATGACCTGTAGTAGGAATAAGTGGTCATTCAGAGAATGACATCCAGCTAATTTACCTTGAATTTTATCCCACGTTGTATGACACACAACTCTCCCGACCTCACCATAAGTCTACCATGATCAGAATAAGCAATAAAACCCCCTCGAAAATGAACTTTGGCGTACTTTCCAAACTCGGTCTGTATATCCAAGCGGCCTTGTTGGGGAAGAATCAACATGTCTCCGTCGTTATTGCAGAAAGCTCTTTTCTCCATAGATGTATTGGCAAGATACATATGGATGGCAAGTCCTTCACGAAGAGTGGGATCTCCGTTACCAGCGATCGTCTTCAGTCCATCAACAAAGTCGACTTTTTCGGAAGCCGGAGGAAGGTCGAATGGATGCCATGCTAGTTGAGTTGGACTGGTGTGAACTTTGGGGTTGAGCGGAAGGAAACAGGATTCAAGCTAGTAGATGAGTCAGTCGGACGCCAAAGATATCTTTGTGAATATAATTCGACACAGACATCTGGATTATCTGGCAGGCGATTAAAGCCTTGGTGGGCAACGGATGGTCGAATGCGGTAGAGCCACCTAGATGAAAATGACGGATGATAAGGCCCCGCGTTAGTTGCAGTTGAAAGAGATTAGACACACGAATGAAGATTCTCAGCTCGAGGAGCAACAAACGATGACCCAGTCATCTATAACACATTCAGCATAAGTAGTATACGACGCAAAGATCGCGAATCGATGCGGGGAGCTACTCACTGCCTCTGCATACAGATCATATTTACACTTCTGTGGACTATTTTGGCCTTCAGGCAGAGTTCCCGGACTATTGAACTCCATGATCAATATGTGTGGTAGCATCGCTGATAACAAGACTTACAGTGCCTCACTAGCAAAGAGATTTCCAAAGCCAACTTGATACTCGTATGGATCTTCCTCGCGAGCTCGAGTGGGGAATGCACCCTTGGCAGATGCTCCAGATGCAGAGAGAGGCATGTCTATTTTATTGAGGGGAAGTTAAGGAACTCAGAATGGATGGACTTATATATAGAGGTCTCACGGGAAATAATAGCCAAGATTGACTAATAGTACATCAATCTAGAAACTTTTGCGCATGGAACGGTTCTTGCCGGGTTGCCACCAACTGGTTATAATCAAATAAACCGACAGTCGGAGGATTCTCCTTAGGAATACCACCCCGCAGAGACAGTAACCTCAGAGCCTGAGCGACCTCACGCTTGTGAGGTGGTTGGTCCTACTGACAACTTCAATCCAGCAACTTGAAGTCATCTCGAACTCGAACTCTGGGGATAGAGGAAGGATGATCGATGAGCGCTGAGCGCTGAGCCACAAATTGTTTGCTATTCGACATATTAGGAGGATCGGCTTGTGGATCTTCTCATTCATTATACTTCAGCTCCAGCGTTATAGTTAATCCTCGTGACAGCGAGGCTGCCGACCGTACCCTACGGTACAGATACGGTTTATGGCTACCGTAATACGTCGTCGAAGTGGTGAAGTGTACAGTTGCGGACGAGAATTTGCCCCTTCCTTTTCGGGCGCTCCCCAATACCCCAGAAAATTTGACCCAATCTTTGGGAAAATGTATTTTTAGATAGATCTCGTCTATAATCTTTGGGATGATAATCGATAAGAGCCAATTTCATGAAAAAGTTTCATCAGGCCTGAGGCCTGAAGGCCGTCCCCGCCGGGATATTTCTGGCTTAATAGGTAACCGTATATCGTATACGGTTGGCAGCCCTAGTGCCACTGACTCCGTAGCGGCGCTCTGAGTAATTGTTCAAATACGGATACTTACTCACGACGAGTGCTTGCTATGTGAATCTGGGGCTATCAATATCGTCCTTAGCTGTTTTCGAGCAACTTCATGCTTACTTAAAACCAGAAGAACGTTATATCGCCGAGGAGTTTGCAATCGCTTCTACCGATTTTCCGAGCATTCTGTGATATACTTCTATGCTTCTACTATGCCACACTCTGACTAGTCGCAGTGGTGCGATCTTGCATCAATACTGCTATACCATCTTGCTCCTCAAACTCTCAAACTCATACTACAGATTCCTGTTGAGGATCATGTCCAGCAACTGTGCCATATCCAATTGGAGGAAGGAGAGAAGTTCGAGCGTTACCTCGATGCTTCCGTTCAAGGCTGCCATGTAGTTGAATCCGGTGATCTATCAAGGGATCACGCAAAGCTGAGCTTCACTAGCTTCACTTCTCAGCTAGTGTTTGCCAATATCACAGTGGCGCGGGCTTCGAAGCCATTGGCTCGAAAGGATGATTTTCATTCGCCAACTGGAAGAAATTATCTCCTTTCTCCTTGCTTTCTCCTCAGCCTACGGATGGTCTCAAATCCGAGAGCAGCTTCAAGTTAGGATATCCTCTAGCTAACATCTTTCCTTTCACCGAACATTAAGGACCAAAATTCCGAGGAGTGGCGTTGCATCTATAATCAAGTGCCCTCGTTTCCCGACTAATACTGGCTTATTGTTCATTTGCAGTCCTGAATCTGTAGCAGTCTCACTTTACCTTTGAAAATAACAGCGCCTGGTATTGATGCACTTCCGTACATTTTGCTTCCACTTGCAGGACTTTGACGGTGTTTTTTCCCCCTTTTAACATCAAACCCTTTCTGACTCTAATATAGGATCAAGAAAATCTTCTCGAGCCGCTATAATTCTTGCCTCCAACTAAAGTGCGTGAACCCGATGCTACTATTCGCCTTACAAGTGTGGAAACTCTTTTGTTACTGTGTCATACGCGTTGGATCGTGACTATCAGCGGCAACATGGAGTACGAGCGACAGCTCATGAACATGACAAGGTGACCAATATTTTTTTATTTTTTCCTACTTTGGACCAGTCTCGGATTAATCTGCAACACCGTAGATATCCGAACATGCCAAACATTTAGTACAGCTATTTACAAGGCGAAAAACCGGACTTTTTAACACAGATGAAGAAATTGAAGAAAACACAGAAGTGGTCACATACATGGGCACTGGCGATAATCAGTGCAGGGCACTGTCAAATCAGATGACCAAGACATGAGAATTGAAGAATTTGGATTTTACACAAATAATCAAATAAATTCTTTGATTGAAAGGTTATAAAGGCCCAGGCCAACTTTACCCTTGATTGACAACTAAAGTATTTGATGAGAACAAACAAGGCATTGTACCTATGTTATCAGTTGAATCTCATCCATTTCTCTGCCAATCATGTTAGACTCTACTATGAGGCCATTGGGTTGTTGCTATAACCTGAGTGACTAGTGATATGGCAGCTCAGGCTTGGCCTGAAAGCCCTGGCTTTGGCATGGCTTGCAGGGCTCAAGCTTTCTAGCTAAAGATGCTTCAACTTGAAAACATGAATAGAGTATTATCACAAGAGGAACAGTGGCAAAAGGTGATGTGACAGGTACAAGCAATAAGTATACTTTCATTCCAAAAATTACAATTACAAGAAAATATATCCAGCAATATGCCATTATTCCTTTCTGAGCCCTTCCTCACTGCCCACAAGATATAGTTTTTTCTCTTTTTGGTTCTTTGCATAGATATGGAGAAGTGGATGATTTAAGTATGCACTGGAAGCATTGGGTTATTTTTCTGCTATATCCCAATTAGTACTACTCATCAACAAATAAGAATTGGATCCATACACAAGAGAACATTCAATGCAGTCTGTACAGCCTCCTCAACCAGTAATCCATGATTGACATCATTGACATGGAGAAAGCCTTTGAAAGGATTTGGGATTGTATGTTTGACATGATCCTTTACATGAGAGCCTTTGAAAAGATTTTCAAGTTCAAAAATCCTTTCAATTGCTTGCTTGACAGAGGCATCATAAGTTGATTGCTGATAAACCCGAGCAGATCTTTCTAAAGAGTTTCTAGTACTTGGTGATTCTTGATGAAGAAAGAAAGACAAGTGGCCAATAATAGCTGCAACTAATAGTAAAAGTCAATATTATGCAGAGTATAGAAAAAAGGTTGAATCAGATGCATGCCAATTGCACAGTATGTAACTTCTTTCAAGTTGAATTCAGTGGATAGGCTGGAAAGCTTTAAAACATTGAAACATTAAATTAGCCAGATTCTGTCAGTGTATTTCCAAAGAGCAAACACTCACAATGGGTGACATAATCTTGGAGATGGAACCCTGTACATTGAAATTGATAAAAACTGGACAAAAAAGGTAAGTACAGAGATGGGAATGGGGGGAAAAAAAACTCACCAAATGATATTTTATTATAGAGAGAGGAATCTAGAGGAATAAGAGTAACCATACTTACCATCTGTAAGAAAAAAGTATCACATAGGTAAGCAGAGAAGAGGGCAGATTGAAAATTGTTGCACATACATGCTGTGGAGAAATGTAAGTAATGGAGTAATTGGTAAATAACATTACATGAGTTCAACATACATACTGTCCAAAAGACATTCTAATCAGGTAAGCAGAAATGAAGATATGATTAGTGCACTTACCAACTATCAAAAGAGTAAGCTAGAGTTAAGGTAGATCAAAATAGTCTTGCACTTACTGACTGTCAAATGAGTAAGCTACAGTCAAGGCAGAAACAAATGGTCTTGCACTTACACCCTGTCAAAAGAGTAGGCTAGAGGTCAAGGCAGATCAAAATGGTCTTGCACTTACCCACTGTTGAAAGAGTAAGCTAAAGTCAAGGCAGATCAAGATGGTCTTGCACTTACCTCCTGTCAAAAGAGTAAGCTAGAGTGAAGGCAGATCAAGATGGTCTTGCACTCACTGACTGTTAAAAGAGTAAGCTGGAGTCAACAAAAGATCAAGATGATTTTGCACTTACCAACTGTCAAAAGAGTAAGCTAGAGTCAAGGCAGATAAAGATGGTCTTGCACTTACATTCTGTCAAACAAGTAAGCTAGACAAGGAAGATCAAGATGGTCTTGCACTTACATCCTGTCAAAAGAGTAAGTTAGAGTCAAGGAAGATTAGGATTATAGATGGTCTTGCAGTTACCTCCTGTCAAAAGAGTAAGCTAGAGTCAAGGCAGATCAAGATGGTCTTGCACTTACTGGCTGTCAAAAGAGTAAGTTAGAGTCAAGGCAGATCAAGATGGTCCTGCACTTACCACCTGTCAAAAGAATAAGCTAGAGTCAAGCAGATCAAAATGGTCTTGCACTTACAGTCTGTTGAAAGAGTAAGCTAAAGTCAAGGCAGATCAAGATGGTCTTTCACTTACTGGCTGTCAAAAGAGTAAGCTAGAGTCAAGGCAGATCAAGGTAGTCTTTCACTTACATTCTGTCAAAAGAGTAGGCTAGAGTCAAGGAAGAATCAAGATGGTCTTGCACATACTGTCTGTTAAAGAAAGTAAGCTGAAGTCAAGGCAGATCAAAATGGTCTTGCACTTACTGACTGCCAAAAGAGTAAGGCTAGAGTCAAGGCAGATCAAGATGGTCCTGCACTTACTACCTGTCAAAAGACTAAGCTAGAGTCAAGCAGATCAAAATGGTTTTGCACTTACAATCTGTGAAAAGAGTAAGCTAGGGTTGAGGCAGATCAAGATGGTCTTGTACTTACTAACTGTTAACAGAGTAAGCTAAGGTCAAGGCAGATCAAGACAGTCATTGCACTTACTGACTGTCAAAAGACTGAGTTAGAGTCAAGGCAGATCAAAACAGTCCTGCACTTACCACCTGTTAAAAGAGTAAGCTAGAGTCAAGGCAGATAAAGATGGTCTTGCACTTACCCCCTGTCAAAAGAATAAGTTGGAGTCAAGGTGAATCAAATAGTCTTGCACTTACATTCTGTCAAAAGAGTAAGATAGAATCAAGGCAGATCAAGATGGTCTTGCACTTACTGACTGTCAAACATAAGCTAGAGTCAAGGTAGATTAAATAATGGTCTTGCACTTACATCCTGTCAAAAGAGTAAGCTAGAGTCAAGGCAGATCAAAATGGTCTTGCACTTACAATCTGTCAAAAGAGTAAGCTAAAGTCAAGGCAGATCAAGATGGTCTTGCACTTACATCCTGTCAAAAGAGTAGGCTAGAGTCAAGGCAGATCAAAATGGTCTTCTTGCACTTACCCACTGTCAAAAGAGTAAGCTAGAGTCAAGGCAGATCAAGATGGTCTTGCACTTACATTCTGTCAAACAAGTAAGCTAGACAAGGAAGATCAAGATGGTCTTGCACTTACTGGCTGTCAAAAGAGTAAGCTAGAGTCAAGGCAGATCAAGATGGTTTTGCACTTACATCCTGTCAAAAGAGTACGCTAGAGTCAAGGCAGATCAAGATGATGGTTCTCACACTTACCCACTGTCAAAAGAGTAAGCCAGAGTCAAGGCAGATCAAGATGGACTTGCACCTACTGGCTGTCAAAAGAATAAGCTAGAGTCAAGGCAGATCAAGATGGCCATCCACTTACAATCTGTCAATAAAAATCAGGTTACAAGCAATATAACATAACAATGATTCTTTTCCTACACACATACTATCATAATATATGTTAGTCCAAAATGTTGAGCACCAAATGCTCAAGATAGCACTATAAAATCAATCAGTCAATGACTTCTTTAGTCTTATCAAATACATACTACAATTTGTGGGAAATATCTCAGAACAATTGCTATGAAGTATGCCCAATTTCCAGTATTGCTAAAATATCTTGACAGAGCTGATTCCTTCTTATTCAACAGTCTAGGAATTATGTTAATGTGGGAATTTAAAAATATCATGGTTCCCAACCTTTTTACCCCATATTTAATGCACACCTCAATATTGTTTTGCTGTGTTGAAAGAAAAAGCTGTTGTAATTCTTCACCAGATAGCACAGCTGTTGTTTTTTCAATCAAGTCTTTACAATCAGCTCCAAGCTCATGCATCTCTACACCACACAATTAGCCAAATAGTTGTTAACAAAGTATAACACTTACTTCGCAATACAACATATGCCTTTGGTGGATATTTAAACCCATCAAAGAGTGGATAGATATTACTTTCATAATCAGACCAAGCTTTTTGTGGAGCTTGTTGCATTGCCTCAGATCTGCTGATACCTTCCTTCATGAGTTGCTTAATTTTAGCAACATCAAGAGAGTCAGTCTTGGTCCACAAAACAATCACTGGTACTTCACAGGCTTATCCTTCACAGTAACATATTGATAAGATGACACACATACCAAGCCCTGTCCCACATTCACTGAAAAACTTCTTTTCTGCCGCCGTGATTGGTCGGTCATCACTTGTTGGAATGCAGTACCTACCCAAAACATTTTTTCTGTCAAGAAATTGTTCTCTAAAGGCAAGTACTAACACACCAGATTGCATGAAGCTGCTCCCTCACATTTTTTGCCTTCGAACGCTGCTTAATGAACTCCTGTACCATTTTCAACTCCTCAGCACTGCCAGCTTCAAAACCACGGGAATCGTGAAAGATAAAACCAGGGTTGCTCTCAAATATCATTTGATTCTTGATGTCATGCACTCCACGCTGCGGCGCGAGGGTATTAATTGAACCATAACCCAATACTAGTACAGGAACTGCTCACCCCCACCGATGGATTAAGGGCCGAGGACTCGATCTGATCATGGGCATGGATGTCAGTATCCAGTGGTACGAACTTTCACCATATATCTCACCTTTTGACCGTTCGGACTAAAGATCATAGGTTCTCCCGTAGTGTTGCAGAGTCTTCGCAGGATCGTTGTTTTACCTGCATTAGCTCGCCCGATCACGAGGATACGGAATTGGGTAAACTTTGCTCGTAGTTTCTGAGTCTGCTCAGCAGTGAGTTGAGGTTTCGATGAAGTAGACATTGCGAAAGCTCGTAGATGTGAACGATAAGGTTGAGTACACGCGGTCAGTCAAAGTACATTGTGACTGTTACCCATAAATGATACTGACTATCACGATACTTAGTCAAAAAAAGCCAAGCTCCTAATCTCTGGACTCGAAACTATCAGAAAACCTCCTCTCGCAACATTGTTCATATGCCACCCGCTCAGGCTGTAGCAGCCTCATAGTAGAGTCCAACCCCGCGACCAGAGAAGTGGACGAGATTCGACTGGTAATATCAAATCCATAACAACCTCCTACGACTTTTTTAGTGGCGGCGATAGTGTCATTTGAAACCCGTTTCCATTGGATTAGGTGAGGCAGAATACTCGCTATGCGATGCAGATGACGACACATTTAATACAACATTTGGGTTGTTAGGATCTGAGGTTAACAAAGTTTGTATTGGACCAGGTGACAGAGGTGATGATCCTACACTTGTCGAACAAGCCCCCAGTCCAGGAGTCCGAGGTGGAGGACCAAGGCTTGTTGATGCCGGTATACCTCCCGGGGATGGTATAGGTCGAAATGAACCTGACGGATAATAAAGGCCTGCAGAGCCTGGTGTACCTGGGTAGAGGGAGCTGAAGTGGTAGACTTGGTGCAGGAGAGACGGTATTCCAGGTGAAGGAAATCCAGTAAGAAGCGGCGTGTTGTTGTAACTGATATGGTGAAGTGCTTCCGCCTTCCATGAACCCAACCACTGCCACCCAAATTGAGGAATTAATTTTCTACTCCTGGGTCTAGCACACGATTCACTTCCACCCCATTTCGCTCTCAAGCCCACTTTGACGCCAGAAGACTCTGCAGTGATGCAAGGTGCCTGGTCTGCACCGGAAACGACCTCGACAGCACGCATGGTAATGCGAATAACATAACCCATGCATACGAAGACGCCTCCAAGAACGCCTCCTACTCGGATGAGAAGGTGGAGGAAGGTCTGGTGTAGCGTAATATGCAGAGGGTCCTCCACTGCCAGCCTGAGAATCATTTGATCATTCTCTTATTGAATCCAAACAATATTAGGCTCTTTCAGAAGTAAAAAGCTGAGGTTGCTTATTCGTGCTTTGTCAGATCGAATGAAGCCCAAGATATAAATGCAACGATGCCTTTCAAATTCA
Organism: Phlegmacium glaucopus; assembly: GCA_015039465.1. NCBI lineage: Eukaryota > Fungi > Basidiomycota > Agaricomycetes > Agaricales > Cortinariaceae > Phlegmacium > Phlegmacium glaucopus. The sequence goes on along the minus strand of MU130157.1, from coordinate 444,985 downwards.
CAAGTACAACGATGTTTACAAATGTAACAGTTTCAAATCATTACTCCATCTATTGTGATAACTGTTTAATCTTGGAGATTATAGCTGAAAACCACAATGATCGGTTAGCATGGACGGGGAAGCGGAGAGGGGACAATAGGCCACTGACATTGAGGATCAAGGTTTTGATAAGGGATCTGCTCCCATAATCCACCGCAGCCTAGAAAAGATTGTGAAGAGGTCAGAACAAGTTAAGGATGAGCAACTCAGATGCAGTGACTTGCCCTCTTTAGTTGTTCCTATATATCCATATTTCGGTGTGAGCTGGCGTTCTAAGAGCCAGGTGCCAAATTTGGATCCAAGCTAAATAGCGAAAGAAGGTGAGTGCTCCTACATGCCAAGCCGCGGATAAAATTCCTTACTCCAGTCTTTTGGTTAAACGATTCAACGACCAACACGAAAGGACTCTGTCCGATCTTCATGATCGTCTATAACCCAGTATCAATCCAGGTATTCGATCGAAGATGGGATTAAACGAAAAGAAACACACCTGTTCATCTACCACGTTGAGTGAAGATTTATTGATCAATCCGACATCGAGTCCTTGTTCCCTACATCTCAGAACAGCATCCCAAGATCTATAAAGCATCTCTCCAAAAGACACCACATATCCGGCCTTGCCCTCCGCGATAACTTCATCTTTCCCAGGGATGAACTGATAGCTGCCTTCAAAGAACCTGGTTCCATCTTCCTTTAGGATCCAGGGTACCTTCGAACGTGTAGAAAAGATAAACCGGAGTCCGCGTTCAAAGAAGACATGGTTGACGATGGCCCGCATTTGGGATGCATCGGCAGGGAAGTAGAGGAAGGATTGCACGTCAGAAAGGCCATTGTCAGCAAACATGTTGTTGACGCCTGTGTAACGATATCAATTAGACGTTTTTGATTAGAGTAGTGAAGAAACCAACCAAAATGACAAGTATTGTCAGCCTATATGTTGATTAATATACACCTTCAGACAGTGAGAAGAAGAAATCGCACCATCTACATATGACGAGGCAAAGTAGCAAGGTTAGTCATCATGGCACCTGCTGTAATCAAAAATCAAGTAACAAACCTCGTCAACTATCATAAGATCAGTGACAGCTACACTGTCAATAGAGAAGGGACATACCGCCAGAGTGCGAGAAGTGGCAAAGGACATTGCAGTTATTGAGACGAGCCATTGTGATTTCCGAAACAACCATTTCAAGGAAGGCCGAGAAAGTGGAGAAAACACCAAACTTGTCAGGTGCAAATCCAAAACCGGCAGCCGCACAGAAGTTGCCTCGTTCCATGATACCGGATGGGACGAATACTTCAGGATGCTTCTGATGAATGACTTTCAAACCAGTTGAACCCTCGAGATCACCTTTCAAAAAGAGAATTAGTGCATACAATCAGGCAAAGAGGGTACAAAACGCACTGTCGATCACCATAACTTTCTTTGCACACTCTTCCTTGCTAAGCTTGTCCAAAACTCCATTGACTGCCTCGCCGAATACTACACGGTTAGCTCCTAATTCTTTGCTGGATCCGATGTACAGATAAGGATTGGGAACCGGTTTGATGTCATCATAAATGGAAACAAAGTTAGAGTAGCCTCGGGCCTGGAGATATTTCACTGCCGATTTGACGGGTATAACATCATGTCCATGAGAGCTTCCTTCGATATCAGGAATACCAGGTGCCATACGACGCTTGCAGACGACTAAACAAGGTGTCAGTCAGCTCTGGGGGAGAATATCGCTAATCATGGAGTCTACACACTTGCAGCGGGTCCTTGGTGGTTTACAATAGAGCATACACCGCCCCACAACGCGTCGATATCCTCGCCTTGGACAGTGACAACCTTCAGTCCGTGACCTTCGAGTGTTTTTGCGACATCATATCCTCTAAGATATTCAGAAGGGTGGCCAGCAATTGTGACGTCATTGTCATCGATGAGCAGTTTGACGTCGAGTCCTTGGGCGACTGCGAGTCTTGCAGCTTCAGCATCGTTGCCTTCTTGTTGAGAGCCATCGGAGCCAAGGCAGAAAACAGTCTTGTCGCGGTTGGCGAGAGAAACCCCGTTGACAAGTGGCCTGAATACAGCACCTGTGAGAAGGTAACTAACCCAGGTAAAGAAAGGAGACCTACCACATATGCCCGAGTCTTCCCGATGAGAATTTGACGCCAGGCGTCAAGCCTAGTTCTGGGTGACCGGGAAGCTTGGAATTGGCTTCTCTATAGTGGAGAAGATGTTCGGCTGGGATAGCGCCATCGAGAGCAGATAGGATATATTGAGTCGCGACACGATGACCTGATATATACATTAGTTAACGATTTCAATCAGCAAAAGTAATCTTCGTACCAGCTTCGTCGAAAACGACGGGGAAGAACTTATCTGATCCTTCGAAAAGAGCCAAAAGTATGCAAACCTCAGGGACGGTATCATATGCACCGCCTAAGATAATACGACGTTTATCTGCGTCCAAGATCTCATGCTATCCAGACTCACCAGTGTGTCCGCTCACACCTCGCGCTGCGCCAGTCGCGGTGAACAAGACGATAGCATCGCGAAGAAGTTGGATGTTGGCTTGCAAAGTCGATTTTTCTTCTGGCGATAACTTGGTTTTTGATGGATCGAGGGACAATCTAGGCGATATATGGTCAGCTAAAGATTTGATAATGCAATGCCTCTATGATATACTTATTGAACTTTTTGAGGTCGATAGGGAATGGTGCCATGGTGGTTACTGTAGAAGATAAAGAATGTTTGTTTCACCCTTTATAGTGGAAGCTCCTGCGAACTGTTAGCCGTTCAAGCCACTCGGTGGCTCGGTACATGTGTCTAAGACCCGGGTCCACAAATCTAACCCGGATAGATACTTTGTCAAGAATATTTCATAATTCATGGGCTATTCGTACTAAATAGAGGCTGACACCATTGCGGAACCCATGGGAAGTAAGTCGCCGATGAGCGGTCCCACATATTCTATTGCTCAGCCAAGCTACACACGCACGTTCGCAGATCTATGACATATGAGATAGAACCTGAAGATATAACCATTCCAGACCGACCCTGCGAGAGAAAAACAATCAGCCTTTGTCCCAACAGTGCTTCATGAGGACGGAAAATGAAAAATGAATAAATCAGAGAACCGAGTATCGACTTGGGTACCTCCCTTTCGAGAGTCCTTCAGACGGCACTTCCTAAAGCTTTCGGTTGAAAATCGTCATGGAAAAGCAGCTCTACATATAGAAAAAAAGTCACAAATGAAAAACAGGCTCACCAGCTGGCTATTGGGACGGCGCAACGTGTGCCAGAAAAAAATTGAACATTTGGCTCCGCTTATTTACAGTTATTTTTCTAAACTCAGCCGTGAGTTTGTGGATGTATTTGCACACCTGCCAGCGGAGCTACTAGCGGAAAGTCAACCTCTCAGTAAAAGCAGCCGCGAGCTATTCAGTATTCTTAAGTAAGGGAGCTTATCTAATAATTGATGGCTGAACAAATAAACAAATCTAAGGTCTCGAGCTCGCAAGAGAGCCAATGACACATCAAAATTGTAAGTTCTTTCTCTTTAATTTGCATCTCATTTCCCTACTTATTATTCTTCTCGTCTTTCCGGCTCGAAGAACAACCCTCAACAAAGGCTCGTTCATTGAAGGCCATTTATTCTGAGCCGTTCAAGTTGCCGACACTTGCTAATTGTTTTTTCTTGTAATGATTTTCTATTTTTCAAGCCTGGGTGGTATTTGGGTGAGGACAAGGACAAGGCGGGCCAGTTCTGGAATCCATTCGGTGGCGGCGTGAGCATGTGTGAAGGACGGTATGTACTCTTTTGCCTCAAACAGGAATCGCAATTAATAACATGTACATAGACATTTCGCTCAACAAGAGATTCACATCTTTGTCACTTGTCTCCTCCTCCACTTTGATATCTCGCTCAATCCCTCATCCTCAAAGCATCTCAAGATGGACATGTCCCGTATCGGGCTGGGTGTACTGCATCCAAAGGGAGATTTGATCATCCTGGTGAAGGAGCGGGGGATTGCCATTTAAATGGTTCTTTGGTGTGCTGCCAAGGTCAATTTTGCCGATGGACGTCTTCTCAGTGAAGGGAGAGCTGCTGTAGGGAAGTAGTATGCTTGGTTATCAGTAATGATAAATTCATACGATAAGTTACATTTGACATTGTGGCTTACAAAAATGATGGTGTTTGCGTTAATCCTTTTCCCAGCCTTTTACCTGCTATTTTCAATGTACCTTCTTTCTTTACTTTGATATATTGAATCCAGTCAATGAGGTGCCTATATCTTTGCTAGGTGGCGTATCTAGGCAAACGGAGTGTGATTAGATACTGCCTGCACCCTGTAGTAGAACCTGTTGAAATGACCGAATACGATGGATCGGAGATGGAATTGAACAACGCTGACCTTGATCGTCAAAGTAAAACTTCGACTTCCTGCCGTTGTCCAGAAATTCGGGAGGAGAATCACCACATAGACCAACAATTTTGAGATATAAATGCGCCTGAGTTGGGTTCATCCCAGACTTTTCATTGTCCCAGTGGGGATCAAATAGTTTATATCCTCGGGCAAATTTGTATACCTAGGTTGACATTGTCAAGTCTAGCTTCGAAATAAGAGGTAGGAACCCACAAGGCAACCAAAATTCCAAATATCGGCCTTGTATCCCACTCTGCTCCGATAATCACTTCTGGTGCACGGACTCTCAGGCTAAATCATTTTCGCAAAGTGATTTAACTTCATATTTGCTAATGAAATTTAAATCACACACTATGTATTAAATTGAGAGCGATTACTAACCTGCACCAAGATCACTGAGAACGTCAAATAGTGATCGTTCAGTTCGAAATTTGGTTGCCCATCCCCAGGTGGGACACCACTCATGAGTATGTTGTCACCTTTGATATCTGAGAAAGCTTTTGAGAAAAAGAGCTGAAGATTGAAAGGTCTTACCATTATGAATAATACTTTGACTGATAATCGAGAGAAAACTAGAGTTATCATGAGGCAAAGACATTTTACAACTTGACAAGGAAAACACACATATGTTTTATTTCTGAATGGTGCTGGTTTAGTGCCGAAACCTTTTTGAGGTTGAGCGGTGGTGGCTTCACAAATACTGGATTAAACAAGCCCAGGTAATTAATGCCTTTTGTCCTGGATAATTTTCAAATGTTTGACTTACCAATAGGCAGTTCCCAAACTATGAGGGCCCACTGCCCATTCCTTCATCTTATTTGCTGAGGTTACAATGTGCCATCGGTCCGCAGTAATGTGTGACGTGCCAGAAGAAGTTGGATAGGTCAAAGTGAAGTTTGCAGAGTTGTTATCAATGTAAGTAACAGTAAACGTACTAGATGGCCTGTTGTAGCTGGGAGCTGTTGTGAGGTAGTCTCCAGTGAATTCCGATGGATATGGTGTCTTAGCGACACTGGACTACACTGGCTTACAGTGTTTACATATTTCATTGGATAGTACATTGGAATCCAGTGGGCGGCGCTGACCTTTCTTTTTTTGGGGGCATATTACAAAAGGAATGGATCTGGCCCGACTTCCACTTCCACATGATTCGTCACGACCGCTTGTGTGACTTCTTCTCCCAGGTCCCTCCCAACACCCACGACAAACTAGTCTCCACTACCTGCATATGCCTGCCGAGCCCTTTTTCCTTAACAATAAACTTGAAAACCTGGTCCAAAAATGCATCATCTTTCCTGCTGATGGTTCAGAAACGCGCATAGTTCACATGATTGCCCGAACTGTGACCAGGGAAGATGCGGATATCACACTGCTGTCTCTACACAGTCGTTGTGTTGATATGGCCAGCACATTCGGTGATGAATATCACAATATGCGTGTTATGGCCTATCGAGGCGCTCAGGATGGTGTCCAAAGTACCTACCTCTTCTTCTACAATCTGTCTCCGAATCTCCCAATCAATCTCAATGTTGCTCATCTAATCGGGGTCACTCTGTCTCACTTGAAGACCAGGAAACGACTGTTCTGGAGGAGACATAGTAGCAATGAAGGTTCAGCCACAGTCGGAACAGATGAATTTCATTGTCAAGAGTTTGGATGCCGATCTATCTGCATTGAGGCTTTTGGAGGAATTCTTGCGGGAGGAGTACCAAGAGGGGAGTTTGGACCTTCAGCTCTACCATGATGAACAGGATTGTGAGCAAGTATCTGGTCAACTGTATCAATAAAGCTCATAGGGGAGTTGTTCAGCCCCTCAAATTCCTACTGGGATCGAAACACGACAGAGAAGGAAGGTAAGGAACACAGCCGCTCCAGCCCCTTTATATTTGAACTTCCCTTGTTCAGAAAATTTTCTACACGACCTCAATGAGCTACGATGTGCTATTGGGTGAGTATCCCAACACAATGATAAAACCAACTTTTAATATCTGACATAGCCGTCCTCCTCTTCCACCTCATGTTTACATGAAATCCTACACTGAGCTTGCTGTTGCTCTCTATTCCTCCTTCAAATCTGTGTTTTGTCTAGATCAGAAAGTAACCAGCCCACCTAAACTTCCGCCAGACTTGGAACGCCGAATATTTGAAATGTGTGCTCTGGAATGTCCAGAAGTTTGTACGGTTCTTGTGCTGGTAGTGAGCAGGGTGCATATGTGGTCAGTGGGTATGGTCATTATAAACTGGCTGCTATTCTCATGTGAATGCTAGGATTGATCCTATCTTAATTTCAACTGTCTGCCTTACGCAGGACCTTAAATCTAAGCAACGGGACAGGCTGGAATGCTTTCTTGCCAAACTTGCCAATGGCAAACCAGTCGAGTATTACACCCAACATATCAAAAATCTAGCTATTTTTGGTGGCTTTTTCCAGAATGAAGAGATTGATCGTATACTGGCTATCTGCACTGGTGTTGAAAACCTTGTACTATGTGCACCGGCCACAGGCCTCAACTTCTTCAAAAATCTTCATGCAGGTTGTAATTTGTGCAAGCTGTCCATCAGACTGGAGAAATTCTTTCCACCATTTGGGTCAATGCCAGATTTCTATCACCCATGTTTTGCCAATCTAACACACCTCCACCTCTGGGATGAAGACTGGTCTACTTATGCAGGCTGGGAGACTCTCACCAATTTGACCCATCTTGCCTTTGCTTGCTCAGGCCCTCCCAAAGAAACACTGCAATTCATTCAGATGTTGCCAACTGTTCAATATGTGGCTCTTGGGAGTTACAACAGCAGTGAAAGGTACAAGTATACTGATGCCACAGTTAATAACATGCCTCATATCAGAGCAGCATGGGGTGTGTGGGTTGTATTTTTGTCAAGGATACCAGAGTATGACTGGGAACGGGTGCAAGAGGTGAGGGTGATTTCTGGGACCTTGTGGAACAAGAAGTAGAGAGGCGTCTTGAGGAAGGGTTGGGTAACTAGACTTTGTCCAAGGAAGGTTTTCATGAGTGACTCCACATCTTCTCATGGTATGATTACCTCCACAACTTGTATTGTTCATTTACTAACATTTTGCATTAATATTAAACTCTGGACCATGTCCAATGAGCTCATGGAAGTCTTTTTTTTTTTCTTTTTTTTTTTTGAATCCATGTTTATTGTCCTTTGTGGCAAACCATATGGTAGACATATACTACTTTGTAACTGTGCTAAGTGGCATTACACCTGAATTGGTCGTCAACTTCTCAACTGCTGTGAGTGATGTGTTGCACCGCTCCTAGCAGAGTACCTGCATGAAATAAGACATAGTGATGTGTTGATGTAATATATATTATGGGGTGTGTTGTAGTGAATTCTCATCAATTGTGTTGCACTTCTTCCATTGTAAGTCTGAATTGTCTGCTTTGCCTGATATAGCAGAACAGATGTGGGAATAGGTTACAAGTCTTACGTAAGTAAGTCTCATTCTTATAGGGGACCTATCTTTTGACGGTTTCAAGGGTGTTTTTATGGTAATTTTCACAGGGTGGGAATGTTGTCATCGCAATGGCTGCCATTCTTAGTTAGTTTCGATAGATAATGCTAACCATTTTAATGCATGGTAAAATTTCTGATTTCAAACCACCACCTTCTTTCAAAGGCTGGATCTTACTCGTAAATTTGCTGGCAAGCAACTCCTGCTCATGCGAGGCAGGTGTTGTGCCCAGCCCTCTTGCAGGGGGCTTGGGTACTTAGTACTATACTATAACAACAATAATAATTTACTATACTACAAAGACAATGATAAGATGGGGTTGCACAATCCTCAGTATGAGTTCTAAATACTGAATGTGTGACATTCAGTCACATGTGGTGTCACGGTGTGACACAGCCAATTTCTTGAGACATCGCATTTGTGGTCTCCACACCTCTGAGATACAAGAAAAATTATGTTGTATTTAACAATGATAAGAAGTAATTATACATGCCTAAGATATTCCTTGCAGGAAAACATTATATTTAACCCAAAAATGCAAAATGAATCTTAATTGCCTGCTAAATATGGGGCTCCAAAGAGATTGGACATTATCCCTTCAACCACAACACCTATGAGCATAATTGTCAGGAGGATTTTTCTTAACATTTAAATTCCAATTGATCCACAAGTCCAAAATTTTGATTAGTGCCTCCTATGTCAAGATAGACCCTCAAAATGTGCACTTTAACATGGTTAGAGGCCAGGTAATTAAAATTTTGAACTTGTAGAATGGAAGCCATATACAAGTAGATTTTATCTTTGCAAATCTAATCCTAAATCCCATCTGTTGTGAATAAAATAGCCCATGGAAATATACATCTAAACATTCTCTACATTTTATAATTATATTTGTCCAAAATGGTGAAGGAATGAGTAATCTATGGGCCCACCATGGTAGATCAATAATCAATGTGCAGGGAGTAATAGCATGCTTCATATTGAATGTCTTCCTCATATGTTATTTATCTGATTCTAATCACCTGCTCGGAGTGTACAAGGGAGCCTAGGTAGCCGAAAACGGAAACACCCTGAACCCAGCGGTGCTTCCGGAGAGTGGAATTGCGCGTAACGGGCAGATACAGTATGAATAAGAGATAAAAAGGAAAGGTGAAAAGGAGGAAAGGAAAAACGAAGTGGGTGCGTCAAAACCTCTGTTAAGGGCAAAAACCCTAATGGGGAAAAAGGCCCTTAACGCGAGGAAAGCTACCACATGGGAGAGGATGGGCGGGTAAGCAGAAACAGAACCGAGCGACTACTGCAAGTACGAAGAGAGTAAACCTTCACGAAAACAGGCACAACAGAGAAGAAGACCAAACTCACCCAAAGCACGAGAGAGTACGATAAAGAGAACTCTTGTGCAATGAGCAAGTTTTATGAGACGAAAGTGAAACAAAAAGTAAATAATATGTGAGACACTAGTAAAGCATGACTAAGGAGGGCCTGTAGCGAGGCGCAGAGCCAAAGCATGGCTAAGAAGGGCCTGAGCGAGGCGTGGCTGGAATGACTAGGCGATTTAACCCTCGCAGTGATTAACCTGGTGTAAACCGAGGTTTAAAAGACGACTAATCACCTGCTCGGAGCGTACAAGGGAGCCTAGGTAGCTGAAAACGGAAACACCCTGAACCCAGCGGTGCTTCCGGAGAGTGGAATTGCATGTAATGGGTATAAAGGCTAGGATAAAGGGAGGGAGAGGGAGGGAAAGAAGGTAGGAAAAAGGGAGAAAAGGATGGGAAGAAAGAGAGGAATGAAGGTAAGCGCAATTCATGAAATGGGATGAAAGTGGTGTAAAAAAGCAGTTAAAAGGACAGGATGGCACTGAATATAGATCTGAAAGGTGTCAGAGGCCCAGCGGCCAACTGCTTGGATGATGTGTGGGGGGAGACCGGCGTCGGCGAGTGCTGTAGCACCACCAGCACGCAAAGAATGACCTCCAACATTGGTGGGGAAAAAGGAGCGAAGACGCTGGAGGAACCAGGAACGGGTTGGGATGGAACCGTCGGATCGCAGCCACAACTCGGCACAAAGAGGGAAAGATCGGTCTCTAGAACGCAAATAGGATGTGAAAGGCGATAAAGGATCATCGTCAAGGTCAGTCTTTTGGATGATGACTAGGTTGCCCTTGAAAAAACAGTCAGCTTTATGACCAGGGAGTAAAAACTGGAAAGAGAGGGAGTTGAATGTAGCGGTATTTCGTAAGATAACCTTTCTGTAATCTTGGAGATTCTTTGTGTCAGGCCAGACAAGTTCTCCGAGGCGTAGTAAGCCATGGAAACCTGTAAGGGTGATAGCAAGGAAAAGAAGATCATCATGAGAAAGCGGATGAGAGAGGCGTGACGGCAACAGGGCAAGCTCTGAACGTGTCAAAGCTCTTTTCCGAATAGGAGAAGATGGTTTCATTTTACGGCAGCCCTCAAGGGCTTTGGAAACGAGCCAATGTCGACGATGCGACCTGACGTCTGGGAAGAAAGGCTCGAGCCGGCTGCAGATGCCTGAGAGATATGAGCAAACAGATTGAGGCTTAATGTAGTGCGACATATAAACAGCGTAAAAGCTGAGGGTGTCTGGAGTTGGTTCAATGGGAAACGAATGCGAAGAGCAGAAATTAAGGTAAGACATGAGAGCAGAAGAATAGGAAGAGAAAGAAGAAGGCTCAATAGCGCATGCGATGGCTATCGCACGTTCGCGAACAAGGCGCTCGCGTGTCCAGGTCTCCCGATGGGAGTTCCTGGACAAGGTAAGGTTAGTAGTCATAGGAGGGGATCCCCCAGCGTGAATCGAGGGGGTGAAAAGGGAGTGATGGATAATTTCGGCTGAAGACGTTTGGCAGTAACATCGTCAAGGCGAGATAAGGCATCAGCAATTTTGTTCTCACTGCGTGGAATGTGAAAAACACATAGCTGGATTTTTGAGGCAAGTAAGAGGTCGGCTGCCGTGATAAGAATAGGATTGTAAGCTGGTAAAGCATGGAGAGTGTTGAACATGTTGAAGGTGTTGGAACTGTCAGTAAGGACAGCTAAACGATGGGGTTTTGGTGAAGCGCACTCGCATACGTGGCTGAGTGCAGATAAGACAGTGAGTGCTTCGAAAAAGAAGATACTGTTTCGTGTAGAAGATGGAATAGCACATCGGAAACCCTCACAGGTTTTTGGTGACCAATAGCCCATGCCTGCAGGGCAGGCGTCACAAAGGTACGTGTCATGTGCTTCCGACCTGGTCCACTCTTGAGATTCAATGATATGCACACCGTCAGAGCGATCTACGTGGTTAGAAAACCATAAAAGATCATTAGAGATAGCTTTGTTGATAGAGAGTTTTTGATAGGGCGAAGAACCTCACCACATCTTCTCGTAGACATTAGATAGACCAGGTCGAAGTAAAGGGTACACATTCAAGGCCCAATTTATCCAACCCGTTAAGCGTTGGAAGTCCTTGAGCAAACGATGCTGATAGGGATCAGCAAAAGTACGGACCGCAGCAACCAACTCCTTTCGAGCTTCTAAGGGCATGGTAACCGTCATCGCGTTAGCATCAACATCGAAACCGATGATAGTGAGAGGTGAACCGGAAACCTGCTTTTGTTCCTCATGAGGAACTCCTAACTCATCAAAGAGAGAAAGGAGTCGGGCTTGTTTTGATGGTAGACACTTGCGATAAGGAGCATAAAAGGTTGAGTTGTCAGCGAAATCCCAAGAGAAAGTGTCGTCCACGTAGGCAAACAAATCAAGAATGAACTTGACAAAAACGGCAATCCAGAGGACGAGGCTGAAGAAGGTAATCCAAAGGCGGCCTGCTCCGCGGTCACCGAAGTTGTTATTGTTGTCTACATGATGCAGATCGTTGATCGTAACAACTTGACGTAACTGCCACAAGGGATGGACTGGTAACCTTCGATAAGCTTGCGAGACATCAGTCTTGAAAAGAGTAAGTTCTCTATCTCCATGCTCCTTCCGGGCTCGCAAGAGAGCAGCACCTAAAGCACGAAGGGTGTCCAAATGGACTTTAGCATCAGCAGACGAAATATACGAGTTTGGCGAGTAGTTCCCTGCGGAATGATCAACAACAAGCCGCAACTTATCTGAATGCGGCTTAGGTACAACCCATAAGGGTATAGTGGTCATTCCCGGTAACAAGGATGGAAACACTTCTGAGAAACACCCTAACACTATCTCCTCATCCCGCTGCTCTCGCATAAAAGCTAAGTCCACCGGATCCTTGACCCTTTGAAGAGTTGCATTATCGACAATAACAGGTGCATCTGAGGTATGAGTCACAGCCCAAGGCCAGAAGCCGTTGACTAAGCCTTCACAGATGGAGTCCACAAATGGTTGGTTAGGATGGGTGACCGATAAAGAGCGTAAACGCTCGACTTTGATAGGAGTAGTGATTTGAAAGAGGTGAGGGTGATTTCTGATAGTGCTCCACGCAACTTCGTTACAGATTTCATTAGGTGGAGGCTTTGGGACCAGAGCCGCATTCACACTGGTCAATGCCGTCGACAAATTAAGAGGTTCATCTTCATTCCATACATACTCTCGAACATATCTCGGTCTGCGCTCCCAGTGAAGACTTGATTTTAAGGCTCTACTTCCTCGAGGCTGGCGCACACTCTCCAGCGACATGACCGCCGCTCGAGCACTTGGAACAGACATGCAGGTAGTTGCACGTGGAAGCCGAGTCTGGGCACCTGTGCTCATTCCATCTCCTGCAGGGGGCGCTTCGCCGACGCGCATACTGTTGCCTTGCTCTGGGCTCAGCTTGCTGACTGGACGAGAGGTTACTCGGACTGTGGATCCATTGGATCTGGAGGTCGTCAAACTGTGCGAAGTTCAAGAGCTCGAGGTCACGACATTGGGAAATTCTAATCCGGACGGCGCGGTCGTAGTTGATAACCCGGGAGTGAAACTGCGCAGGTAAGGAGGCGAAATATTGTTGGATATGCTTGCTATAGAGCTGGAGTTCTCGTTTCCGGTGACTGAAGACAAAACAGGTTGCTTCTGCCAAGGCATCCCAGGCAATGACCCAGTCTCCGTGTGTCTTGACTGTTCTTGCTGGTGTGGATGGACTGTGGAGTACTTCGATATTCTTTCCGAGCTCAATCAACTCTTTGTTGCTGTAGGAAATTGTGTAAATGTTGGAGAAGACATGGTCGAGGTCGATAACGTTCCTGCCAAGGAGGTTGAGCCATTCGGTTTGAGGAAACTGCGGAACGGCTCGGTTACAGTTAAGGAGAGAGGATCGAGCTTGTTTGACGTCTTGAGAGAAATTCTCAAGAAGAGCGTGGGTTTTCTGAAGCGACGGAGAGAGGTTTTTGAGAGATTCACTCTCGGTGTCCTCGGTTCTATGCCAGGGTAAGGCTTTGAAGTCGAGGCGGGTTCTCTTGGCATACTCGTCCTCTTCCTCTTCCTCTGATAGAACGGAGATGGGTTGTTTAGGCACGCTAGCAACGCAGGCTGCTGAAATTGGTTGCTCATCAGCTCGTTGTTGCTCATTGCCTCTTTCTCCTGCAAGGGTTTGAGAAGTTGCGTCGATGCGTTGGATGTTTCCTGTCCGATATCGCTCGAAATTATCGAGCATGTCGAGATAGGACCCATACGCTGAAACAAACGACTCCTCTTTGACCGATTTATGAGGGATTGCTTGTTGAAGGAGCAGTGATGCTTTCAGCTTGCTGATTCTTCCAGCTCTGAACTGCTGAACGATGTCGAGGCAGGCGTTGACTGTCTCTGCCTGGGGTCCTGAGGACTCGGTCGTACTGGAGGGGGTGACGCTTGATAGCGTAGCACTGCTCGTCGACGTCTCACCATGCTGGGACATCTTTTAATAGTGACACAAGAATTTGTGGATGTGAAGAATGAATATTGTAAGCAGAAACAGAACCAAGCGACTACCAAAGCACGAGAGCTGATTTCCAAAAATTTCAAAACAAACAAATGACAATAACTGATTGCCAGAAAGAAGAAAGAAGTTGTTCAATCTTGTTTATGTCTGCTTTCTAAACACTTTTTGTTGGAATTTATCGAACCCAGTAGTTAAGTAGTTGATAATATTATTCACGTTTGGCCAGCGCGGGTCTAGCGCCTTGCAAACGAGTGAGTAAAACGGTACAGTACTACTACTACTCATATCCTACTGTGCTTACTAATCATTGCTAATCAGGAAGAGCCTTTCTGATGCTCGAAAATATTCAACACTTTTCATTGTGGATACAAACAAAAGACAACAACATTTTGCCAGGAATCAGTTGTTGGTCATTGTTTTCATGATAAGAATTTGAATGTAATACCACAACAAAAAAAACAGAATCACTGATGTAAAGTCTCTAGGCTGTATCCATCAAATTCCCATCTTTTTTAACATTGGTGAAAACCATCCATGCCCCTTGTGCATTACCCCTAGTTGGAGGTCCATGTATCCATTTCCATCCAGAGGGAAATAAAGTGTTTTCAAAAAATTGCATACTGTAGATTTTAAGGTAATTTCTGAGTTGAGTTGATTGGAAGTTGGTTTCATAATTTTGAGGTGATTTCAGCTGAGACACTGGTTAGAAACTCCAACTCCCATTGGATGTGCACTAGGATGTATCCACATGAAGGTTAAAGCTTTACTGGGCTGGAATTCAGCAATGTTTGTATGTACTCCTAATTCTTGTTGTTCTTGGAGAATGTGGTCCAGTTTAATATGGTTGTAAATAATGAGATGGAGGCCAATATCCATCACAAACCCATGAGTGAATGAGGGTTGGAAATCTGTTTGTGAAAAGCATAGGATCTTACTAAACAACTTTCTAGTGAAATATGTTTGAGATATGTTTGTGCAGGGATTATAATAACTTACATATCTGCAAAATCCTGAACTGCTGCCTTTGATTCTTCAAAGTTGAGAGAGCACTGCAGGATAGAAGGTTAAGAATATTGGAGTCACTGTGATTCAAAATCTATTGAAACTGGGGTAAAAAAATGACTAGTAAAAGCTAAATAATGTATTAAAAAGATTGAGTTCAAATAGGTTCAAGATTTATACCTCTTCAACTGGTACTAAGCCAGTATTATTTGGTATGATATATATGTATCCCTTTTCCCTGTTTGCAGTTTCACTATGTTCCTGTTAAACAATGTAAATTTAATATACAAATATTATCACCAGAATCATATTCTCAGTCAAAAATAAAATTCCAAGCACCAACAATGAAATTGATCAATAATTTAGAAAGATAAATATTGATTTTGCAGAACCTTGTATTATTATTACTATTATAATTTTTATATATATATTTTTATTGAGAAAATATTCTTATGTGTATCAACCTCTTTACATTATTGTGGCCAGAGTGCCTCCATAGGACCCAAGGAAGAAACACCTTTGAACTCAGAAACCTGTCTTTTAGCTTCCAAAACAAACAACAGTGACTGGTCTTCAATTTTATGAGGTTTCAGATGTTTTTGGGTAAATGGATAAGCACAAGTAATGGGTAGTAAATTGATAAGTGAACATTATAAATTATCTCAAAAACCTTTTCAAAACAAATATATGACAACAACACATTGCTGGAAATGAGTTATTGATCATTGTTTGCTTCCTGGCTCCCATCATGATAGTTAGTCACAAATAAGCAAACTGGAAAAAGCCAATAACCTAAGTATAAACAGAACTCTGAGTCACATCACCTGATACATGATTACTGCTAATGGGGTTGCACAATCCTCAGTGTATGTGACACAGCCAATTTCTTGAGACATTGCATTTGTGCTCTCCACACCTCTGAGATACCAAAAAAATTGTGCTGTATTTAAGAATAAGAAGTAATTATACATGCCTAAAATATTCCTTACAGGAAAAACATTATATTTAACCCAAAAATGTGAAATGAATCTCAATTTCCTGCCAAATATGAGGCTCCAAAGAGATTGGACATTATCCCTTCAACCACAACACCCATGAGCATGATTTTCAGGAGGATTTTACTTAGAATCTAAACTCCAATTGATCTACAAGTCCAAAATTTTAATTAGTGCCCCCTCTGTCAATATATAGATCCTCAAAATGTGCACTTTAACATGGTTAGGGGCCAGTAATTAAAATTTTGAACTTGTAGAATTGAAGCAATATACAAATAGATGATTTTATCTCTGCAAATATAATCCTAAATCCCATCTGTTGTGAAGATAATAGCCCAAGAAGGGCACAGGTGGAGATAGGGGCCCATGCTATATCTTACTATATTTTGCTATAACTCACTATGACAAAAAATCAGAGTTTGCTGATGTATTTACAATAATGTGGGCTAGAAAACCTGTAACACAAGGATTATATATTGTGCTTTTCCTCCAGCACTCTGTCCAGCATTGTTGCCAGCTTAAGACCTTAGGTTTGTTTATTTGTTCAACCATCAATTATTAGATAAGCTCTCCCATAGTAAGAATAGCTCACGAGAGCAGCTGCTTTTAGGTGAGTAAACACTTGAAATACCCTGAAAAAATCTATAAAATTTAAGGAGATTCTCTAAAAACGGTGGTTTTTTCTCCCCTGATTCAAGCAGTTGGTAATCTCCACAAATTTATCCGTGGTCGAAGCGACACAGAAGTCTTCTGAGTCAATTTAGTAGAAGACTCAAAGTAGCGGGGGATTATATGACTGGATTGCAGGAAGGTAAGACACAACCCATGGTTAGCCGCGCCGTTGCAGATCATCATAGACTGATGTCGAGGGCTCATTTAAGAGGTGTTGGGACTAAGGTGACAGAAAAAGCAACACTGCCAAAATGCTATCAAGTCGAAGGAGAAGAGTATTCAATGTAGATTGCGCCGTGGGGGTGCATGCAAAACCGGATAACCCCAAACAGACTGCTTGAGAGTAGAGTAAGAGAAGATTGCAATAGGCATCGTATACGCCAGAAAAATCGGATCAAGAGAAATTAAAAAGAAAGGAGAAATATGAACATTAAATTCAAAAATCTATGCAATAAGGTAAGCATGTGTGAGGAAGAAAGACCTGCATATAAAAGTAATCTTGCTAGAGGCTTTCTGCCAACTACGATTCATGGATGTGGTGTTATTGGGTGAGGGCAAGGGAGGCTTCTTCCTCGTATGCCACATCTTCGTCCTCTGCCTCGTTCGTTGCCTCTTGGTACTATTACGACGCAAAAAATAGGTCAGCACTCTGGAGAGAAACATGACGCAGCCTTACCTGTTGATATTCAGCACTATCAGAGGGAACGCAGTGATAAGCATTCATAATGGATAGTCTTAGAAGAAAGAGCTTACATGAGATCCTGAATGTTGCTCTCGGCCTCCGTGAACTCCATAAGATCCATGCCTTCTCCAGTGTACCTTGTAGCACCAACGTCAATCAATATCATGTCCAATCGGTCAGTGACCAGCCGTTTCTCACCAATGCAAGAATGCACGCCTTTTGTACATGGCTGAGAACTAAAGTTACGAGCCGACATCAGACCAGCTCGAATCCGAAGTGGATTATACGTACCCCAACAAGTGTGCGCTTAAACAGTTCCTGAATGGCAGTAGAGTTGGCAAGCGCTGTAGCGGACTAAAAAAAACAAAGGTTGATATCTGTGAATTGAGGATAGTATGACGATATACCTGAGTCTGTCCAACAGGAGGGACTCTGACAAGTGAGACGGACACATTGTCAGGAATCCACCTTCACGAAGTGAACATGAGTCAGCAACCGTTGAACTCATTAAAAGAACTGTCTACGTACTCCACAAAGTGTTGCGAATTTTTCATCTGGAGGTCATGTACTGCGACCTAGCAACACAACAAGCCAATGCAGCGATCATATTGAGCAAACCGCAAATAGGGAGGAGCATGGCCACAAAGGGACATACTTCAGCCTAAGCAAAAGGACGAATGTCATCATGTTCTTTTGATAGAGTTCTCCGAGGCACTTACTTCTCGAGATGAGATATCACCACGGAAAATCGTAGCCGCTGTGAGGTAGCGACTGAGAAGAGGGTTTAGCCTGTTGATCTTGGTTACGGGTAGGGGCTTACCCGAAGCTAGGGTCACATGCCACGAGTAAGTTCTTGCGGTCGAACAAACTGTTATGTGGGGATTAACAAGGGAAGTAAAGCTCAAAGATCAGGCGCACGCTTTCGTCAACTCGGGTACAGAGTTTTTCTCAAAACGTTTCGCATTTGGATCATAGAAGGGTGCATAGCTCGGCATCAAAAAGTGCAGCTAGATATTAGCGAGCATATCAGCATTCATTCATTCCGGACGGGGTGCTTCGATGTGTTGTGCTTACACGAGGAAAAGGGATCAGGTTCATTCCCAATTTTCTGAGGTCACTGTATTTCACAATCTCAGCAACCTTGTTGTACAAGCAATTGTGGTGGGAGCACTGACCCATTCAACTGTCCAGGGAAACGCAGACTTGTGCTAACCCCACACATCACGCGGGCAATTAACTGAGGAGAATTGACCCGTCCTATCAGTAAACAGGTCCAATGTATTCTTAGAATGACATACGCCGTTTAGGTCTGGAAACGCAGGGCTTTTAACTTTCAAGGTGCGGACACAGATGTCATACCTGTTCAACAAGTCATTAGTGATCTGAGTGGATACAGGAACTAAATGGACACACAAAGCTTCGTTGTCAATACAGATGGTGAGATCGCCGTTATCGACCAGTTGATGAACAGAGAGCATAGCATTATATGGCTAGATGAGTGCCGTCAGAAACCGGGAGGTCCACATAAACTATTAGCTCATACCTCAACAACGGTCTCAGAGACCTATGTAGAAATCCACCCTCGTCAAGCCATTCCGTACCCGCAAGAAGTTGCGACTCTTACCTTCGGCGAGGGCAAAATAGAGAAAGTAGCAATCATCCGATCTGGAAATTCCTGGAGTAATGAGATGATAAAGACGTTTGTTTGAAATCTACCAGTGTCTGTACATACCTCCCGGAGTTTAGAGAGCATGAGACTTCCCAATCCCGCCCCGGTGCCACCACCCAATGAATGAATGATCTGGAAGCCTTGTAGGGCATCACACGCCTCTGCTTGTCTTCGAACAATGTCCTAAGGAGAGAGAGAGAAAAAATAGAAGCCGAATTAGATCTGGGAAGGTGACAAGAAAGCGTACAAGGATGGAATCGACTAGTTCGGCACCTGCAAAACTAGTTTAGAGAACCGTGGGGATGCCCATGTACCAAGACGTTGATACCTTCAGTATAATCTAGGAACAAAGTCAACCTGCGGTGTCTCTATGACGTAACTAAGCACTCACATCCTTTTGCCCAATTATTACCGGCTCCGGAAGTCGAGGTCAGATATGTATCAGGGCGAAAGAGGGACCCAAGAGCCCCGCTCCGAAGCTTTCGGCAACATAGTATCAGCCTAGAAATACTCTCGGAAGAAACATCTCTACACACCTTATTGCAAACACCAGATTCCAAATCCACTTGAACGCTCCGTGGTACGTATCGCGTAGCACCAACTCCAACGTTCCCTGTTACTTCGTCAAAGTATACTCCAGCCTGTTCGTGACCAGATACAAAAGTGATCAGTTGTCGGACGAGAAGTTTATTCGCGTTTCTACCCTTTGAAGTTGTAATGGGTCTTTCCCATTGTACGCCTAATTGCGAGGAAAGTATGCGGGTCAGCATGCGCTCGAACATGAGAGAAAAGAGACGCGTCCAAGGGGCATGATGATTTCATCACCCATCGTGCGTTTGTGCTTACCCCAGACGTATCTAACCCATGCTCAGCAAGGAGCATCTGCCAGAATGCCTCCCCAACCTACCACAAGAGAGATAGGTAAGTCTACATGCTGGGAGATCAAAAGTATATTATACCTGGTTGCCAGCTTGCCCAGCCTGTAATTCATCATCAGATATCAACTCACTTATACTGAGGACAAGACTGACCTGGATGTTAATGATCTCGCGCGAAGGCATGGTTCTTTTTATGAAGCGATGATGATGGTTTGAGAGAGAGGTTTTAATTTTTTTAATTTTTTAATTTTGGTACAGCAAATAAGACCTCGTGCACATTGTTGACTCATTACAGTAAGGCTTACTCGGAAGCGAAGAAACGCCAGATTTCTTTGAAATTGCAATAAGGGTACAATAAAATACACAAATGCTACACGAGCTCGAGAAAGAAAGGAATACCCCTAAAAAACAAATCAAATTAAGACCAACCTTCAGAGCACTTTTTATCAGGCCTTCGACTATTTCTCCCCTTACACTCCAACTTCCCACAATCTTGGCATCCATTCATGCAGAAAGAACGTCCACCCTTCCCTTTACAGTCTTGCGAGCCGCATTTACAACAATGCCGAGGGCTTCTTTTGCTATGCGCCACTTCTTATACGCCAACAATTGGTGTCAATCAAGAACTCCGTCCAATACCAAGGCAGATAAATCAAGTCTTACCATTCAGGTTAGAAGTCGAAGGTCCGGTACTATTATTGGCAGTCACCGGATGCTGTTGAGGAACCATTGAAACCATGTCATTCACGATCTGTTGAGGAAGGTACGGGTAAGGAGGAAACGGATAGGTGGCATACGAGCTATAATTGTGTGTCGCATTGCTCTGAGTGACTGGATTCGTCTGAGGAGCTTGGACAACTGGAACTGGAGGGGGCGCAGGGGTGGGTACAGGGGTCTGTTTGGAAGAGTCGGTAACAGTCGAGACTGCTGTGTTTTCTTTCCAAGCGTCACCGTATGCATCAGCAAAGTTCTAATTAACCCGCGGTCAGTAAACAAAGAAAAGAGTAGATATGTAACGATAACCCACGGCAGGTCCGGAAGAAAGACTCTCCGAAACGGGTGCTGGTGCAGGTGTTGCGCTAATTGACACCTTTTGCTGCTGCTGCTGCTGCTGCTCGCCGTCCTGTATCTCGTCCTCATCGTCCTCATCTTCCTCCTCCTCCTCCATTTTCTTATCGCCCTCCTTATTTGGACCTTGAGCTGGCTCCAGCATATCCGGCACGCCTGCTTGAATTGACTGTATCAAATGTAAAATAACATCCTTCTTCAAGCCGACGCGTAAACATCCGTGCACCATATTCCACAAGCTCAACGATATACCCAAAGCCTTCCAATTCCAAATGTTCGGCCCACTGCCCGCATCTGTATCGTTGTACATCAATTTTGCGGGAAACTCGTCTTTGAGGCGTACAGGAAGACTACGGAGGATGGAGGAATCGGTGCTCGCGAATTTGCGTCCCTCCGTAGAGGTGGCAGCAATGCATTGGGGCGTTTTGCAAACGTATTCGCATCCAACGACGAAGAATGGTTTTTCGATGTCGTAGATCTTGATCGGACCCGAGCTAATCCTACCCTTGTTGGTCAAGGGTGCGGAGCAGCTGGGACATGCGATGCCGTTAAACACCAAGGGCTGCGGATCCCAGTACAAGAATCGATGCTCAGAAGGTGTACGAGCTGTCGACGCCGACGCAGTCAGCGAGAAATATGAGGGAGAAGAAGGCAGCCAAAATGTTTTGAGAATAGAATAAAGCGAAGGAATCGGTTGCATTTGCGTAGGATTAGGCGCCAAAGACACGAGGTGTGATTTGAATGCTTCTTCAACCGTGGGACCTGCGCTAGACACGGGGTTGGGAGCTGCAAGGGAGGAAAGTAGAGTGGCAAGGAATGCATTGGGATTGTTGCGAGCTAACTCAGCCCATTCATCTCTGTCCAGACTGGGGTCGATCTGGCAATTAGATGGTGCGAGTACGGGTGCACTGATAGAGAGTCCATAACCCATTGGCGGATAGCCAATGCCGGTTAACGAGCCGCTAGGATACTGCACAGCAGCATTAATAACAACCCGAAAATTCCTAAAAAAACACTTACAGCAGGTGCCTGCGTTCGCTCTCTCTTCACCCTCTGAGATCCAACAGATCCAGCTGGGTACCCATCCTTCCGAGGTCTGCCAACAGGCCTCTTGATTTTTGGTGGTAGAGGTGATCCAGCGAGCAAATTCTTCTTTGTACTCCCTTTCGGCCTTCCTGGACGTCGTTTTACTGGGCTCCCGTCAGGATTCATGGGCATCTGCTGACCCATTTGATGATCTTGCTGCTGCTGGCCGATGCCAGCCATCTGATTGCCATGGTTGTGGTTAAGATTGGGGTCCGCCGAGAACGGATGGTTGCTCTGAGCAGAGGGTGCCTGCATGGAATTATCCATCTTATACAAAAAAACAAAAAAAAACTGTTTGTTAAAAAAATCAGTTTTATATAATTTGCATGACCCGCGCGCGAAAAATGAGGAAACATGGATGAACGGCGAAATTAAATGCGGTAAATTGAGAGATAGAGATACTAGAAATTGTATAATATTACTCACAGGTTGTATATGAATTGAGGGCTATAGAATATGAGTTTCGAAATTGCGTTCTACTTGGACTAGACGAGGGATATGTCTCGTTTTTGTTTTGTTATCCAGTGACGCTAAGTCCTGGCAGGGGTGGCGTGTGAGAAAAAATTAGAAATCGTTCTCCGCTCTACTCCGACGGGAAACTAGCTGGATTCAATCCGACACGCGATAGGTTATAAGAGTTATGCGAATAGTCCTAAAATTCATAATACATAACACGCTGCAACGTACTGGTACCGGCCCACATAATGAAAAGAGAAACGTGCTCAGTGAATGTTTGGATCAGTGGACACAAACAAATAACAATTTTGTTAAACTAGAGCTTGATGTTGCACCAGTAGATATCTCTTGTGTTGTTGCCACAACAACAACAAAAAACAAGAAAACATGATAACATTTTGCCCCCTTCCCAGAAACATCATTGGTTGCACAGCATCAACCTTGCAACCTATGGAAACAGTTACATGAGAAACCTAGTTAAAAACACAAAAAAATACTTATATTGTTACCAACTTGAAACTTGGCACAACCAGGTTTCCTAGTTTCCAAATTGTAGTAACATGAAACATGCAGAAACATGCAGAAACATGCAGAAACATGTGAAAACACAGAAACATATACTAGTGTTTTACTGTAACTGGTCTGCTCATTGACAGATCCATTTCCTCATCACCCACCACCATCCATATTTTATTTATTATTTATCTTACATAACTGGCTGTACCTACTTAGAGATAAAATCATTTTAGAGCATTCCTTGGCCACATCTCCCACACCTGGTTGTCGTTGGTAGTGAACTCCTCTTAACCCAGATGATAGATCCCACAACCCAAGAAAAAACAAAACATATTGCACTGACTTTCCAACCTGTCTTATTCCTCTATTTAGTTTAGAGAAAACAAATTATCTTTTTTTGATACATTTTATGTTTATATATCAATCAACATTGTTTGTTTTGGAGAGGTTATCCTACTGACTGACATCTTTTTGTTTTTTTACTAAAATTTATTTACTGAGACGCAGAAAACGAAGACCTGGTCATAGCAGCCCGCCAGTTGTCCCGTACTTTCACATCACAAACAAAGGGCTTAGGTCCCAGCTCTACTCCAGGCTATAAAAACCAAGTTACTAAAAGAAAAGACGCCGACATGGTATGGGACGCAATTACCTCAATATACCGGTCCATTGCCAAGGTAAAGTGCTCTGTTGCCTTCAAAGGACTGAAATTAAATGCCCATACAAGATTGATAGCATTCAAGGCCTGCAAAATTTGATTAGTCACTTGAAAGAATCCAACTATCGGATGCTTACGATTGTGCGGCGGCCCATCCTTTCACCAGGACAAATCCGCTAAGCAGACAGACATCAGTCAAACACATATCTATCGAAACAATGAAAACTTACCCTGCCCGCCCCAAAACCAAAGTTGTTTCGGAAATACTTGATATCTGCTCCAGGCTTAGTCCCAAACTTATTCTCGAGGAAACGCTCCGGTCGGAAGGTCTCTGGCTCTTCAAAAAGATCTAGGACAACATCAGCTAACATCACCAAGGTAAAGTTCCCACTGATCTTAACTGACCAGGGTCATGCATGATACCCCCTGCCATGTAGGCTAAATCACTATTAACAGATTGGCAAAGACTGCTCACACACAGGTATTCATAAAAAGCAAAGTGCCCTTTGGGATGACATAGCCCTTGTACTACGACGAAGGATCAATGTCGCAACCTCTAAGAAAAAGGGCCAGCTAACGCACAGTTATATCTTCAGTCGCCATATGTGGCAGAGCGATAGGCTTGATAGGTCTGAAGCGATGAATCTATTTTGCAGATTGTTTCCAAATGATAATTGAATCAAGATTACCAAACTCACCTCGTCAACGAAAGCTTGCAAATATGGTAATTGTTCATAGTCTGCCAAACTTGGCATACGGGCGGAACCTATAACTGTATCGATCTCGGTTTGGATGCGTTGTTGGCATTCCGGGTATGACAAGAGGGCAAGCACAAATGCCTTCAGGAAAGAAGCTGACGTTACTGCCCCTCCATCCATAAGCACTGCACCAAGGAACCTGGAAGTTGAAATTAATCTCCGCAGGATGTAGGAAGGTCAGTAGACAGACGAAATATCTTTTCGCGACAAACCCAGCTCTTCCTTGCGGTCCAGCACTTTCTCAATGTAACATCCCGTACCACGTCCCATTTTGACTGCTTGATCGCACTCATCCAAAAGTGAGTCGAAGAGGCGATTTCGCTCCAGCTTCATAAGGTCCAAATGAGTCGTCCACTGAAAGGATTGTATCATCAGCTACTCTGATGGTGCGTCCATGAAAAACCTTACTGGCGCCAACCAGCGGGGGATGTATTTTATCCATGGCATGATCTCAACAGGAGGAAACCTGGCTGTGTCGTTGAGCTCATTCGCCAACTTAATTCCCCTGAAATACGCCTCTCCTTGGCTATGTTTGAATTCTGGGAAGCGCCTTCCATATAAAAGAGATGTCATCATAGACATCGTGGTTCGCATGATATGGGTGTATAGTTCCTGCCAAAGTAAAGCGTTAAATAATGAATATAGTTAAGATGATTAAAACACGCCTCGGGGGATGTGAGGAGATCGTATAGCAGTTGAATAGATTCAGCTTCTTGAGTAGGAGAATGGCTATCAACTGCCTCGGCAGTGAGGAACGTCTGAAAAGCCTTTCGGGCGCGGCGCCAGACACCTGTGCCTACGGATAGACTTAGACTCCATCACTTATAAGGGAATGGCACGGGTTAACTCACTTGCACTTTCCATAACCATGTAATGACCGTCGGTAGAGAGTTGCAAAAGTGAACGAGGGCAACCTGCGGTTAAGGAACCAGTTGTATCCAATATGTCTTTGACTCCAGAGGGGCTCGAGATTACGATCATGGTGCTATTGAAAACCTTGATCTAGACCAGACTAGAGTCAACAAAAGGTGTAGACTTCCCGAGGA
This sequence comes from Phlegmacium glaucopus, assembly GCA_015039465.1. NCBI lineage: Eukaryota > Fungi > Basidiomycota > Agaricomycetes > Agaricales > Cortinariaceae > Phlegmacium > Phlegmacium glaucopus. Next base: position 419,683 of record MU130157.1, on the reverse strand, counting down.
AGAAAAATCACCGAAAATATGGCCCCATATTCTTTCGCCCATGCTGTAAATCTAGGTGAGGGATGTGAGGGATGCTCACGATTTAACTGTAAAGTGGTGCAGTTTTACTGACTGTAGCTGTAGAAATGACTTAGGAAGCAGGTGGATGTTTCCGATAATTGGTTTGGTTGGTGGTCCAGGTGGTAAGTGACGCTCTCGCCGCCCAAGCCCCCACAGCCAGTACCCTAGAAGAGTTAGAGATGAGCAAAGGATATACCTGATGGGATCCATTACACGAAACACTGACCAAATTTTACCACACTTTATATCTGGGCCAATCTTCATCCAGCCATCGTTCCCGAAACACATTGGCAGTAGGAATTTTACGAAAAGTTCAACGAGAAGAGGACGGTGAGGCAATTTATTATGTAGTTGTGGGATTTCTCCCATCCTACTGTGGTGATCCTGCGGAAAGAAGCTATGTCAGATTGAAAATGAAAATTAGTTTGCAAATCAGAATCAGATTACAATGTCCATGACTTTTATTTGTCGAATAATACTAACCAAAATGAGAGTTCAAACTCACATCTCCGTCTGTGGCGCACTTCGCCTACGGCCGTTTTCTTTAGTCTCGTTCCCGGTATGAATTTTACCCTAGTACCAACGGACCATCAGAAAATCAAAATTCTAGCCAGGATTACACAGAATCAATCATTAGCAATAGTAAAATAACGCGCGGATGAAGCAAGGGGAGTCTACAAAAGAGGAAAAAGGACAGATATCAACGAGAATCGTCATTTTTTTGTTCCCTTTTGTCAATGTTGTTAGGGAGGATCGTCATTACTCAGATGTGCACATTATCTCCATAGCCTTGTAACGACTTTCAAGGTCAATATTAAACTTCTCCTAAAATTAATGAAGACACATGTACGTAAGGTAAAAAAAACACTCGATGTTGATTTCAAATCCACGTACCACAGCATCTGCGCCTATAAACTCCCCGAAACGGGCAATCCTATCTTCCGGCTCGATATTCAGAAACTCTTGGAGTGAAACCTGACAAAGAATAATCGAGGCAGAAAATCGGTTGATTCCATTCACAGAAGCCAAGTTAGCCTCTTCATCCTACAAGGAAAGAAAAATTAAAAAAAGAAGATTGATCCATCAGATAGTCAGCCCCGTTATCGAAGGAAGAATTGAAACCTCTAAGAAATCTCCATCCAACCATTCCCTATCACCCCAAATAACACCCCCAGTTTCATCGTTCTCCTCCGCAAAATCGCCATACAATCTTGAGAAAAGTGCAGCTTCATTCACCGAATCTGCAAACGCGTAAAGAACCTCTGTCTGTTGACATTTCGTTCCACAGGCCGCAGAAATGTCCAGGTCTCTTCTGAACCTTTTGATTGCCTTTAATATTGGAGGCGTATATGCATACAACCCAAGATTCGAAGTCGAAGTGGCTTCGCCACCTTTCTTGGCATAGGACTGCGGATACGCCTCAAAAATAACTAGTATACGATGGAACTTCCAGGACTGCTCCGCCACTCTCTCGACGTCTTTAGCACATTGCGATGCCAGAGTGAACAGCGATAGAAAGATGACAGCAGAGTGAATATCGATAATGAGGTCAACGCCGTCCAATGATTGTCTTTCGACAAGATCGACTAGACATTCTTGAAGTCGCAACGAGCGGACGAGAGCTGCTTTTTGAATGATATCGAGGGAAGCCATGTATTTGTGGATTGATTGAGGCATGGTGATGTTCTCTGGAAGACAAACGGTGTGAGCGTCGTATATATCGGCAGGGGCTCCTCTCGGCTCACGATCCTGATCAGCAGACAAAAAGATAGGTGCAGATATTGGGAGCTGAGTTTCTTTTTTTGAAGAGATCGTCTTCGCTCGGAGTTGGGCAAAGGTTTGGATGCCTAGATTATGAACGGCCATCTCAGGCTTAGTAGACAGCTCCAGTAAAGAACGAAATTCCAGGGCCCTTGAGGCAAGAGAATCAGAGGTAGTATCCATCGAAAGTTCTTGTTGCATTTCGTTGGAGTCCAAGCCAGACCGAGCGGGACCGTTCCGAGCCTGAGAGGGAAGCCCAGTTACAGGAAGACGAGATTCAAAAGAAAGTGGCTGGAAGCTCCCTTCGTCTGGCAATTCAGGATCGTCATTGTCTGGCTCCTGCAGATATTCAGTATTCGGTTGAGTTTCGTAGTAGCGATAACAGTCGGAGCCCGCATCAATCGATTGAGAGAAAGAAGAGGAGAATGGAGGCCAGTTTTCTTTCTCTTCTTGGTCCTCACAGTGTCGTAAATCATTAGAATCAGAACCAGCCTCAGTGACATCATAGTAGTAAGCATTTGAGTCCAGAACCATATCCGTAGAAGCGGGAAGTAGGAGAGGTATTTCTCGTACGCATGAAAGCATACCGGAGTCATCTTCATCAGTATTATCGTCAGTAGCAATGTCAAGTCTTGGTCGCTTAGTAGTTCTCGGAAGAGCATCATCGAATTCGTCTGAACCTTCCTTTCGTACTCGTCCCGTGCTGTCACCATCATCAGCGACGACAGAGCCGTCAGAGTCAGATGCTTTCATATCGTTAGTACGTCCCTCGAGTTTAGCAACTCTACGACGTTCGTTCCTGTTGAGTATCAGTTTGAAACTGTCGTCCGGATCAGGAGGTCGATAATCGTTGCCTTCTTCGCCTAGAAAGCGAAGGCGTTCCGCAGGATTTGGAGATTCAGTCAAGCTTACTGAACGCAGCATCATTTCAGTCGCCAAGTCCGCTTTTGACGGTACACCCATACGGATGCTGGAGTCATTCTCCAGGCCAAGATCGTCAAACAGATCAGTAACACCGACAACCTCACTGATTGTTGGCAGCTTTTTGTCGACTGTAAAGGTCCTATAAAGAATGGTCAGATCTGAAGCATTACTTTTTATCGAGAAAATAAATAAATAAGCTAACACCCAAGATAACGCGAGATTAAGTGATTGTCGTCCTTTCGTCTTCTTCAAGAACTGATGTTGAAGGCGTTCTCCGCGATTCGAATCTGAAGGAATAAGAAACTCCGGGAACTTGGTTGGAAAGATGATTTCTTTGCGAGCATAAACGTTCGGCTCCGGTAAATCTGGAACTGTTCGAGGCGTTGAAAATAAACTTAACGGCAACGGAGCTGAGAGCTAAGCTTCTGACCTTCCATTAAGAAATTCTGTTTCTCATCGATGACCTCGTCCATGATAAAATTTGGAAGATTTTTGCCTTTGTACAAATTCTCTATCTCGACATCGAGATCGTCTTCAACGTCATGTGAAGACACTTCGTCCATATCAGGATATTTCAGAGCAGAAGGGGGTTGTCCGAAGAGAGAAGACGGTTCCGAAGAGGAAGGTAATTCAACAACAGGTTCTTGGTCGATTTCCATAGTGGTCTTCATCAAGAGTGGTTGGAGAAACGTCCCCAGTCTAAGAAAATAGTTGAGCGAGAAAACTCTTATAAGCTTCAGCTAAAGTGATGCGAACGTCTTTCCTGCCAATATATGCGGCTTGATCCCGCCATCTCCTCCAATCTTTCGCGAACGCGGAAATTGAGGAATGTCTGTTATAAGCATGAAGTTAACCACAAAGCAAAAAAGAAAGGGAGAGAGACCCACCCATTTGGGCCTTGAATAGTTCTTCAATGAGGGCAGGTTCTGTGTTAGGTGTTGAATGAAGCAGAAGCTCATCGATTTGATCACCGCTTTCCATGCTGGCTGAGGATGGAGTGGAAGGAGGCGAAGACCTTATTGTTTCTGAAGTAGTATCATGACACTTAGTATAGGGGATCTCACCCCATCCATCAACAATTTTCAAGTTCTGCATAGATATGTCATCGTCTGAATGGTCTACTGCCACTTTAGCTAGGATCTTTGAGGGAAGATCAACGAATCCTTTTAATCCAGTTGAGAATGCAGCAGTTGGTGCCATCCCAGATCTCGGCATCCGCGCCTTTGGGAATATAGGAACGAAAGGACTCTCGGGGGGTTTATACTCACGAGTCGAAGACTCGTCGCGGAGAAAGGCGTCAAGATATTTGTTTTTGTATTTCGTCTGCTCACGTAGCATGTTAGAGGTTAATTTTAGTAGCGACTTTACGGCTGGTAGGTCTTCATCGTCGATCTTTAATCCCAGCTGTCTAGAAATTTTGAAGTTAGCGCATATATGCTATAAATTTTCAAACCAGTCGTACAAGATATCGTCAGTGGACAATGGGGGATCTTTGATGTCTTCAACTTGAATAGGTTCGATCTTATGAGCTTTTAGCAGGTCACGATAATCGTTGGGAGAATGCGTTTGTTTCTTCGAGCCTAGTTTGGGTGTACTCTGCCGTGACTTTCGAGAAAGAGCTACAAACATCGGTTCATAGGAAGGAAGATCTCTCCCATCTAAAACGTAAGATAGATAAGTTTGAAGTCCTCAACGTCTCCAATTGACAGTCAGGGCTTACAAGTATCGTCCCAGATGACCCTGTCTGTTTTCGGAACCCCAAGTGTGGAACCCATAACTTTCTTCAGATATAAACGTGCTTCAGAGGTCGTGGTTTCAGGAAATTCATCGTATGGCACCAGAGAAGATAGCTTATGCATCTGAGAAAATACATCGTATGGGTCAGGTTCGATGACCAGTGAGTTTGGATCAGTAAGTGGAACGGGTTGCAACCCTTCCAGAAACTTAAAAAACAAGAAAAATTCAATAAAACAGGTACGAAAGCTATGATAACAAGTAGAATCCATACCTCAGTAACAAGGTTTTCTGTAAATTCCACATAATTAGTTGTATAGTGGGTCCTGGAATAATCGTGAAGAAGACGATGGATATGGAGACGAAGTTCTTCTGAGTCAGTGTCATCGTTGTCTACGTTCATGATGTTTCGCAGTATTGGTCAGTGCTTTAGCGGTTAGTGAAGGACTGTGAAGGAGTGTTGCAAGTTGCAGTCACGCCGAGCGCGTGTTTACTTGCGTTGCGTGTATTTGGTCACCACATAATAAAATTTGCTGTTCTCAACCTTTTTCTTCTTCCTACCAGTACCGTCTCTCAAAATTCATACCTGTCTACATGAATGGACGCAAGTTTTCTTCGAGCTTTTTCCAAGATATCATCAATTTGAATGAACCACCAAATTCCCCCATGGACATAGTCAAGGCCTCAGCACCAACCACCTCATGCTTGAGGCCTGTTACGTTCATGGAAGAGAAACAAGCTTTGGATTTGTTTTCGCCACTTAATCTCGTTTTGAGTTTGGGTAGAATCACGGGAACCCAAGTCTTTTCAAGTTCCTTTCAAAGAGTTGAGCATCGCACCTTTCCTTCGCGGCGTTCGTAGTTTTGGAACATACATGTTTTTTTCGTAACTATCTTTCGTTGTGGAAATGAATATACAATATTTTTACTTCTTGAACGTACGAAGACGAATCAAACCTGGAATACGCGGCCAATTTGTATGGTATCAATACATTGACGAATTTTTTTATCCACAATCGACCGATGGGTCATTCAAGACCGTTACACAGCCATAAATATAATTTACTACGTGGTATAGGTTCTAGCTACATATGTAGCATTGTGGGCTGTACAAACCAATGATGACACCAACTAGAACCCTCCAAGACAGCCCTCTGACTCGAACTCACGGGAAGTATCATAATTATCCGAATCTTTAGACCTTAACATAGTCCATTAAGTCCCTACCCTATCTCCCTCTGCTCAATTATGAGTATATTCTCTATTCTTCCGCCTCCTCTTTCCATCAGAGTCCACCGAACTCTTTTTCTTGTCGTGATGTTTATGATGAGGCTTCAGATCCAGATGTTGAGATTGACGAGGAAGGGGGCGTATAGCCACATCTACTCAAATTGTTTCGATGTCGTGGACTGATTAGGGTATGAATCGTTATTATCGAAACTTCCAGCCATATTATTACCGGCAGGGGAGCTTAGGGATGGAGGGGTAGTCGAAGTGTTGTACACATTCCGAGTTGATAAATTTACAATTAAGTGGAATATAGATGGAGAAGATAGCGAACATGTCGACGATAATGATGATGATGCTGGTACATATGACGATGGCGGTGAACAAAATACACCTAGATCCGACGAATCGGATGAGCAGTCGAAGATGAGAGGTGAGCTCTGTGTAGTGATGTTACGGCTCGGCTCGGCTCGGCTTAGGCTTGACACGGCCTCTACAAAGCCAGGCCCGAGCCGTAGGCCAAAACTTTGCACGGCTTGGGCTCGGCCTGGGGCTCAGGCCGCGGCTTTTTCCCACACGGTTAGAAGGTAAGGGAGAACATGAGGGCAACAAAATTTGTATGAAATCAAACTAAAAAATGACCATAAATGACTATCAATGGTAATATTATCAATTACACTCTGTTACAGTGCTGTTTTAAGTCATCAAAAGTTCAAATTCCCCCCTTAAGACTGCCAAAAATGCGAATTTCGAGGCTCAGACCCAGGCCGTGCTTAAGCCGCGGCTCACGGCCTGAAAAATCTGAAGCCCAAGCCGTAGGCCGTCAAAGCCGTTGGTACGGCTTTCCCACGGCTCGGCTCGGCTCGACGGCTTGCGGCTTTGAAGCCGAGCCTTTCACATCACTAGCTCTGTGAGGTAACATGTTGGGCATGCAGATCATGACTTGATGGTTGATCGTAATCGTATTCGTACAAGGTTCCCGACCGTTTCTTCATAAACTGTCCCACAGAGTCCCACAGACCCACAGTCGTTAACAGTGCCAACGGTAACACTCGTAAAAATGGTGGGAGAAGCCGTCTCTGAGGAAGCGGACAGCATCAACCTGGAATTTGGCATGAGGATGAAAGTACCCGAGTCCTCCTTTGCTGCTATTACTCCCAATGAAATTCCTGCCCCCACACTCAGGAAGGGCACAAGTATTGGGAGCAACTACAATGGGAGCGCGGTCGTACAATTTAAATGAACGACGGGTGTGTGATCTCCGTCGATGTGAGCGATGGGGGAAAATGGATGTGTGGTGAGTCTAATATCATCGAGCAGGAAGAAAATGGGAGAGGGTTAGATGTTGCGTCTGACGAGGCCAAGGAGAGGTTGGATGTTGGTAGGCCTTTCAAGATAGGTCGAGGTAGCATTATTCAGATCGATGGATAAATAATTAGAGTGAAGAGCAGGATCTTTTAGCTGATAGTACATGCTGAGCAATTCAAGACGCCTCTCCAGAACGCCTACGAGAGGCCTCACAGCTTGCAGACCTGACCCAGCAAACTTTGTGGCGTGGTATAAGGTCCACGCACAAGTGATAGGGTAACAATTGAGATATTGAAACGGCGCATGGCTAACATTGAACGTTGAACACCGATTGCAACTCGCAACGGAATGGGGGTGGCGCCTGATGGACAGAAAGTTATATAAAGTCTTCAAAATCAAGCAACAAATCCAAAGTGTTTTTAAAAAATGCCGTGCGGTTTGGAGCATCTTAAATTAAAACAAACCACTAGCCACACCACTGCCACAACCGCATGGATAAGATGGTACCAAATCCGGACTCAATGCCATACCCTCCGTAGTGGTCCGTAACAGTCCGTAATGGTGCACATATAATTTATCCCTGGGAGCCGGCGATGACATGCACCGACAGACCACATGCACGGTGGAGTCTGGACACCAGAAGCGAGGTGGATATGAGCCTCAAATTCAGCTCTTGTATCAATCAACATATCGCAGCGCGTAGAAGGTTGATGTACAGAATGTACTACGGCCTAAGACGGCCTCCATGGGTGCATATGAAGGTTTCGATCTTTGTCAGCGAACTGGCGCCGAGTTGGACGTAGATATTATGTCAGGCAGACGCCAGACGATTGACACTAGAAGAGGCTTACATATATCGCTATTACATATTTATTGTATACTTAGAAGATGCATGATGAGTAAACAATTGAACGAAGACTGAGGGCCAGGGTAAATCCAGTTACTAGTACCGAATATCAAGGGAACGTTGCAGATAACCTGGGAAGACATCGATGTGCCGTTACAACAAAAATTCTCTTTATTTTTTCAACAATTATGCTATCTACCAAGCAAGTGACGACAAGAATATCACGGTCTGCGTGATTCAAATTCCACACTCCAAAACAACTCTGGGGGGGTACGCGACGGAGCCTTCCGCAGCACCCATCTCGATTGCAGCAGCAAAAGATGGAAAAGCAGCGAAAGGATCGTTGGGAGTCGGAGCAGTAAAATCTTTGCGGACGACTTTACTGAAGCTCGACCTCTTGCCGGGACTCATGAGCGAGTTGCGAATCCTATCGAGAGTTGCACTGGGCTGGGGCATCTCCGCAGACCAGAGAGCACCGTCTGCGCTGGCATACATGATTTGAGGCTGAGATGTATGCATATCCCTGTCCATATTTCCTTCATATTCGACCGCTGATACGGGGTACTCCAATGCAGTCATCATCGGTTCGTCATCGGTTTGTTCAGCTTCCTCTAATGTGAGGGATTGCCAGAAGTCTTGACTAAGGCGAGATTCCAAGTCGAGAGGAGCGGGTTTCTTGCCTCTGTTGATGGAAGAGATCGAGGGGCTGAAGACAGCACGGCCAAGGGAGGAAGGTGTTGGAGCAACTGAAACTACAGCGGAAGGAGTAAGGGTGAGGCCCTTCTTGTTTCGCGTTGGCAGTTCCAACGAGCGAGATCGAGAACGATGATTCTCGCGATCCTTGGGCTTAGCCTGTCCAGTAGGACTGAGAGGCGCCGAAGGGTAAGGAGATCGTGGGTACGAATACAATGATTTGCCAAGGGGTTTGCTTGGACGGGTGACCGTCTGGTCGCTGGTAAAGTTAGCGAATCGAAGACCAGAGTCCTTGGCAGCTGGCTGCAACGTCGGCGAACGAGGATCCTCGAAGTTGGTGACAGCAGGGGAGCGGAACGGTTTCGGGGGTTCGCTTGGACGGGTGACCGACTGGTTGCTGGTAAAGTTAGCGAATCGAAGAACAGAGTCCTTGGCAGCTGGCTGCAATGTCGGCGAACGAGGATCCTCGAAGTTGGTGACAGCGGGAGAGCGGAATGGTTTCGGGGGCGCAGACAGCGTAAATCCGTCCAGCGACGTCAAGTATATGCGTTCTTGCGGGGACGTTGAGATCGGCGCACGATCGTAACTTGATGCAGAGTGGGTGGCAAAGGTAGACACCAAAGAAGGTGAAGGTAGGAATTGAACGTGTTTGAGAGTAGACCTGGTAGTACCGGCTGTCTTGAATATTGCACGAACTGGAGACACTATGCCATTTCTTAAGATAGATTGAGTAGCCATATGTTGCAAAAAATTAATTTGGGGGAGAAGATATCGTTGTTGTTAGCAATGTCTTGGCCAGCAAGACAGAGCAGGTTATCTATAGATAAGATTGTTAGTAGTTCATGGTGTAATAACGAGGAGGAACATACGGTTTCGAGATTGACGCACTACAAGTGAGTGGGAGAAGAAAGGCAGGAAAGCTCAACGGTGATTATATAGCCAGCCACCAGATTCCCAGGGCTCGGTTAGGCACAGCATGTGTTGTCAGCGCTCAAACGAGTCAAACCAGCTCAAACACTGCAGTGCCTACCCTATTTCTCCCTATTTCCTCCGTTGCTTCGGCCTTTTGATGGCGTTCTCCACCGAGCTGAAAATAATCTATCATAAAATAGCGTGAGACCTCTGATTCGTTTCCGGACAAAAATGAATTTGGGTGTAGGAGGAATTTTGGAAGAGGAAAGCCCAAATCCAATATCCGGACAAAACATTGGTCGCTGCCAGTGCCATATCGTAAATGAGGCAGAGGCATGCCAAATCATGTACCGTTGCCAACACTGCCCTTCAACTATTTGGCCACTTCAACAGGTATCAATTTCGTTCAATTTCTTCGCCGACAGCACGACTTCAGACCAAGCTTTTCGGCCTTACTAGTATTCCTTTAATCCAAATTTTCCATAGCACATGATTGATGCATGATCTCCCATAACCCAACTGGATTGAATGGACTACAGAAAGCTTAGGATACTTCAGAGGCTTTCAACAGGTTGAAAAACAGATTCTGAATCCTGTGAAGTTGTTTAAGAAGCACAGTGAAGACGAGGAGTAATTTCAGTCTCTATTCTTAGTATATAAGTTGTATAAGTCCTATCTTCCAGACAATTTTTAAGCCCAAACCAGCCCAGATCCCGGCCGGGGAGGATCATATCCGGATTTCGAGCTCTGCCTATTATCCGGGGTCCTACTAAATTCAATGGTTGACAATTGGTCGTACATGGTTACACCAGGATTGTCATTTGCTCTTGTGACTCTCGCAAAAGGCCACCGGGACCAGTGTCAGATCAAATGTACCTCAAATTTCAATGTGATTATCCAATTTCAAGTTGTTGAGTGTTGTGCTCCTCCATGCGCTGCCCACTATTAAGGAGAACCACGGAGAATAAATTTCCGCCATCATTTGCATCAGAAGGTAACGAAAACTTAAAAGGGGCTTTCAGGACTTTTTGACTCTTGACCAAGGAATTGAAGAAGGGTTTACAACCTTTTGAGATGGATAATTTACCTAGATGATTTTTGAGCAAGATAAAAGTCACGCAACATAGCCCTGCCAGATCTGATCTGCATCCTTACCTGGAGTAGCCGCAGGCCAGCTCTCATGGGTCACCACCTGTCTGAGATTGCCACCACTCGCCCACACCCCTATGCAGTATGTGACGGGTAAGATACCAAATGCAAAACCTTGCAAAACCGAAGAAGTCAGAGCAGCCGGTGGGGGCCGCATGCCGGATGACGGCCTATATAAAGCTCCGTCCTCCGTCCTCCTCCGTCATAGTCCTTTGTAAGCCTCAGTTGTCCCAATAATACCTCAGACTACCCTACCTACCTAAGCCCTGGAGGGGTCAATATTAATCAATTCTTGATGGAGGATTGCCATCAATTCAATGAATCGAACACCGAAAGCGCGGAATGGCGGGTAGTAAGTAGGCTGTTGCTATGTTCTGATTGTCCTATTCGAGATATGTTGTTTTTACATAAGGTCGTAGTCGCTCCTCCTAATCCTCATTTGCTTTATGCTTTTTCTTTTTTTGCTATCCGGAACATTTGTTATTCCACTGTGACCCAATGCATTACCCCCTCTCGAGCTCGCCGTCTCGTCAAAAAGTTCTGGCACTGATACATATCATCTCAGTCCGTCATCTCGCATCCAGACCCCACACTTCAAAGAGAAGCATGTTTCATCCAACACATGGCTCTAAGTATTGGTCACTATCTATATCAAATGTTGGCGTCTTTTAGATGGCCGTTACTCATGTCAAGAAAACCTCAACAGGGCACCTTTGACCTTGGTGGTTTCGCTCGAATACTTACCAGTCAAAGCAAAATGACGATCAAGTCAAAGGTTGTGGGCACGAATAGTAATGAATGTGTCCACAAATCCCCAGTGATAACGATATAGGTAGTAGTTGTAAGTTGTTGGGAAAAATGCGGAGGAGCATGACGACGAGCCATTAGATAATGGATGGAAGGAAGTGAAGACGTTGAAACAACTCTTCTAACTCTCCTATCGACTTTGGCGAAAATCGGATTGTAAAATACACTGCGGCAGAGTGCTAACTGTCGTGGGGAAATACGTTGCACTGGGCTGAATCATGACCATGGACTATTATAGGCATCGCTATCGAGCGTCGTCCTCGCACTCGAAGGGATACTCCGAGGATCTGCCTGGAAGCCCATCGCTCCATGCACTGATCCATCCAAAGAACCGAACGCTAATCCGGAACCAGAAGAGGCAAAAGGATTTAGCATGACTGGTAGTGAAGGAGGACTTCTATTATATAGAGGGTAGTCTGTTAAAGACGAGGGCGGTGTATTGACATAGAGAGAGGTAGAGGATGTGCCCCAAGGTGGAATAATATCATCTGAAGGGGTGATAGAATCGTGCGGCCGAGGACGTGATGTACACGGAGGGTCATCCTCGAAATTGTTGAACGACGAAGTTGCCCATGACATTGATGTCTTGTGATCGGTATTTGTCGATCACATTCCTGGTCTTTCCCTTTGGGAATATTGACAGATATTGAGCGGGAAAAGGAAGATGTGGTCGGATCCTAACGTGAGGCAGATCTAGTAATAGTTCGTGGTGCCGTGTCTTCGATAGGCTGGTTGTTCGGAGGTGTTGATTGAGGTCGTTTGAATGGGACAGCAGTAGGAGGCGATGCAAATCTAGAGAAAAATTTCTTAGCTGATGGTGGTGGCGCTTGAGATTTGCTATGATCTTGTTCGACTCCCTGCAGAACATCTTTGATTGCGTTTAGATTAAAACCAGCATGTATGGGCAGATGAGGGGAAGGAGGGTTGTCCGTGGGTGGTGTGGATGGTCTAGATGTAGCGGGAGGTTCTTCGGAATTTGACATTGTAGTTGATGGCATCTGTGGAGTAGGCGGAAACCTTTGTACGGCGGCATGTCGTCGTTAGCCTCTACCACGGCGGCTTTATTGAGTGGGTCATTGGTGGTTTTCTTCAGATTGGCAAAAGTCGCAGTTGACGGTGGCCTTACTGCAGTATTCTAAAGCGGTGTGCTAGTATTCTTCCGCGAAAACCATCCCGATTTTTTTTTGATTGTCTTCTCGAACAACAATACGATCTTCGGTAAAGTCAGGTTCCTATAACGTCGATAAGCACGCTAAATAAAACATAAAAATCGCAAACGCTGACCTCTGGCTCGTCAAAGTAGCCCGAGAACACCGGAACACCAAGCTGGTCAAGAATTAAAGGCATGAAAGTCTTGGGCCTGCAACCTTATCTGTCACGTCGACATTCTCCAACCCTGGCACGTTTTGTACCGGCCTCAACCCAGCCACAGTACCAACGCCCTCGCTTGTAGCTCTGAATGAGTAATTCAACACCCAGTTGTTCTTCGCAAACGCATTTACGTATCGCCCAGAGACAACAGAACGAGTTTCACACCATAAACTCTGACACTGTACTGTCAAAATTTCAGAGAATTTTTAGGAAGGGCTGAAATAAGGCACACACTGATTGGCCATTGAAGGGCAGACATCAAACCCGTCATAACCGTGGCCTGCAGAACCGTCATCCCAATCTGTGACAAAATGTGTGACCTGACCTTCGACTTTCAACTGTGCAGTTTAACTTTAGGACGCTTCGACATAAGGGACGGCCCATCAGTAGGGACTCATATCTGGTAGTGATTCATTTATAACCAGGTATGGAGATGGGGAAAGCAGGGGTGAAAGTCAGATTGGAAATTTAAAGGAAGGAAAACTCATAAATGCCGTAGATATCCAGTCAGAACGCCACCTCCGTGTCCTTCTGATCATCGTCGGCAGTGGAGATCTATAGACTGCGACTTTCCAGACGACTTTCCAGACCTGATAACCCTTCCTCTCTTGTGTTTTCCCAGCGGCTCTTAACCTGTAATCGTCGCAACGGCCCAGACTTACCCTTGAAATTCCTTCCATATCATTTTGAACCTCCAAGGCCGTAGCATGTATTATCACGCCAAACCATGTCTAGAACGCTTCCGCCTGGGGTTTACAAGATTAAAGAACGATGCAAAATTCGTTACCAAGATTGGTTTGAGCATCAGCCATCTGAAGTGTTGCGAGTTCCTTCCCCAATGCCCATGTCGCTCGTAATTCTAACAGACACAAATGGATCGTACGAGCTGAGCGAGTAAATATGAAATTGTTTTGATCTTAAGACCCGTAATTGGTGCCTTGAATCACGGCAATGACAGTGGTGCCAACGCCTATTCCGCGACTATCATGACCAATGACTGCGAAAGAAACCACTGGGGTGTCAATGGAACCAACGGAAGTAATATGATATTCCCCAGATTTCGACCCGATCTTGAAACATCCGTCAAAAGGGTGCTCACCGGCGATGATACAAAGTTTGTGACTTTATTGGATGTCGGTATCGTACTGAGAACGAGGTTGATATCACGGAAAACCACGGACTATTGCGCATCACACTTGATGATGGCGTGGAGCGCAAAGACGCGCAGGCATGAAATATCTCTGAGGTTCACGAGGCCAGCGAGAGGGAGTTGTTTATCTTGTTGAGAATTTCTTCCAATTCTCTTTGTGTCGATAGAACGAACCACGCTGACCGTTTGTGCCCCAAGCCAGTCGCAATTCCTCCAGTGTATTGCAAGCGACATCGAGGATAGGTTGCAAACAGGCTATTTCTTCTCGTGCGGACATTGTTTCAGAACGCGCAGTTTTGTGACCTTACGACGACTGCTGTATGGAACCTAGGCGGGGTGATCATCTGGTTGATGAGGCTCTCCGAATTGCGGTAGCTCAGATGTTCCAGTGCTAGCAGCTCTCGGCCAGAACACTGCTCGTCGGGCTATTTATCGTAGTTCTTCTCAGTATAGTCAGAGTTTCGGAAAAGAATGATTGCATTAACCGTCCTACGACGAGTATGGGGTCCTCGAATATAAATGAACGCATGATTCCGGAAAGGTGAAGTTTATGTGGCGGCATCGGCGATTTGGCAAGAAGTTGGACGATGCTGATAAAGGTAAGATCGCCTCATTTCGTTTGTGAGATGGAGAGTTTAACTACGCGTACTCGGTTGGCGGATGATGCATTAATGATGGCTCGTCGTTTAAGATCTTTCTCATCCTTTCCAGCTTCTTGGATATTCTACTCTTGGTTCCCCTGCCGTAACCCAAGTGGAGGTCCTTGAAGATGTATGCTTGACACAACCGAGTGAATACCCTATCAACAAAGGATAAATTATAGAGATGTTCATTCGAGAATAGGAGCTTTGCTATGTGGTCGACTATTCAAGTGAACAGATCGTCTGAGAGTAGAGACAAATTTTATTTACAAATACCCTAAACTCATTTGGTATGTACATATTTGTACTTGTTTTACTGATTTTCTAACGTTACAACTCACTTACGAAATCCACCTAAGTATCTACGTCACTCTCTACATCTGCTGTTCACACTTCGTCTTGTTCCGTTTAACTACAATGATACCAAATGCTTACAACTTCCCTTCCAGCTCGTCTTGTCTCCCTGAATATGCGCATATATTACCTGCAAAAGCCTCCCAGCATCATGACGCCCAGACGTTGTCAAAAACATCACAATGATCTCATGTCTTTGCTCCTGCCCAACTCTTGCCTGATATGTTGCGGAACCAGCTCAAACGTACTGAAAATCGTCTTTCTGGTTTCTCATCGTTTCCTCCTCGGGTCATCCATACGACGATGGCCCTTTGGATTATGATTCACGCATTCTTTATACCTAGACTTACTCATCTCCGATACAGCCTGTTCGGGAACGCTCATTCCGTCCATATTCAACAGTTCCTCAACCTTTCTCGAGGCAAACTATGGAAATGGGTTTCGTACCACCTTTTCTCAAGCCCTTCGACGCGAAAAGGGTCCCTTTGCGAGGTTCGTCCGCTCCCGTGATCTCTTCCTATTCTCAATATCATGGAAGTGCGGCGGAGCCTTCGTCTCCTATTATCAAGATCAATGTGACCATTCTCTATAATTGATATTAGTTGGCGACTATGTAGTTCGAGCAAACGAAACTTCCTCTCAATTTCCCCGGCATTCCTCGACTTTTGCTTCTGCTTCAAAACCTTCGTACCCAGCTAAGTCCCTCAAGCATCAGCACGTCAAAACCTGGCCAGCGGGTCACCTTACTTCCATCTCCGTTGCTTATCAAGTACATTCCCAAACCCCAGTGACCACCTTGCGAGGAAGCGAATACCCAATGATTTTCCCTCCAGTTTCACACAGGTGAACTCATATCCGAAACGCGACGCGTATCAGTACTCTACCGAAGATCCTGACGAAAGCTGGACCACGCTTCCACCGAGAAAGAAGAGAAAACCCGTTTATTTTTCCTATTTCTGTCGTATTCCTGCTTGTATTAACATCGTCCTTAGCGCCACAATGCCTAGGCATTCTACTTATACCAAATCATTTTATATACTAGGCCTGCACCTACTGCTGACGGTGAAAGCTGAATCCAATACTACCTCTGCCGCCCGAAGAGTGCTAATGTATATACCGCCTCCCCCTAACTCGGTAGATCTAAGTCTCACTACGACGAACAAAAAGTCTGGATCCAACAGACTGAAGCCAGATGAAAAAAACGGAGGACAGAAGACATGTGGCTTCATCGTCTCCAACAAACTGATGTGGATGCATATCCATCACCGAGTACTTCGAGCTCAAAGCCTTCACTACCTTTCATTTCTCAAGCGAAAAGGTCTCTAAACTGCACTTCTCCACGTTCTCGACTTGGAGTGCGAGCGGTTGCCCCTTATCGGCCTCTTTCTCCACCTACATCAGACCTTCCCGTCGCAAGTGATACAATCGATCTTGAGCTTGACCCTGAAGGAATCCAACTTCGCCACTAGCCCTGAGATGAAACGGCTATCACGAAAGGTTTCGTGTTCATATTTACTATGCTTTCGTATCTGAGTGCGACGTACTCGTTTATTACTCGTATCTTGGTAGTGCAGATGCTTGAGTGCTGAGGTATGGGACTTGCTGGGAGTCGGATGTTGACAGAGTTCAGAACAAGTCGAAATTCAGATAGTTTTGTGGACTGGTCTCCCAGAGAAATTTTGATGTGGATGCTATTAAGAATTCAATTGCAATAAAAAATGATTATGTTACAGTACAGTATACATGTGAAGTATAAAAAGCCTGATCAGTCGAGGCTTGTACAGGATCGAAGGGGCATACCCCCAGACATATCAACATGCAGTTGGCAACACATTGGGCAAGCAAGACAAGATATCTGGGCCCCAACATATTGGGGGAGCGTACATATCACGCGGATAATGGTCGCGAGGCGGGCCCTGGTAAAACAAATGTCAAGGTCCTAGACAACAGGCAGATAGAACAACAAGGGAAAAAAAATCCAATCGCACGATAGCACCCATGGTCTCGCGTTCTGACCTATCACACGTACTTGCATGTTAATATGTGTCGGGTGACGTCGTGATCGTTTGAACTTATGTACGGGCAGCCTGGGGCTCCACAAAAGAAATCTCGGATGCCATGATGTCTCGCTTTTATATGGCCTGCATTGAGGAAAATGATTTAGAAAGAAGGATGAGTAAGTAGATGAGGAAGGAATTACTGCCAACTCTCTGCTTAGCAGTGAAGCCTGCCGAGCAACCCGGAACCGGGCAAAAGAATTTGTGCTCAGGCGGCTCAGCTTTTCGACGGCGTTTTGCTGCCGGTTGTTCTACTTCAGGTTCTGACTCTTCTGAGTCGGTAACCTGTTGTTTACCTTTTCGTTTTCGTCGACTTGTCCCCACTGCATTGTTAGATTTCGGGAATTCGGCCTCCGCTTTTCGACAGCGTTTTGCCACTGGTTGTTCTACTAGTACTTCTTGTATTTGTTTTCTTTTTTGAGGGTACCTCAGACGTGGTAAGAATATAACGCCAAATTGTTCGACGAAAAGCTACGAAATTGACAACAGGTCATTCAAAAAGTGTGCCATGACCAAGGAAGAAATATTTTAGCTTACGCGACTATCAAAACTCGGCATGACCTATATAGATTATATGACAAAATGTGTTAGCTACTGACAGTTTTACAATGGACCACAGTTACCGGAGACTGCCAGTGGCTGCTAACTGCTGGCAAGAGAGGGATGTCCGAAGGACAAATTGTCGCTTGTTCCGTATAGACGGAGGTCTGGAAGGCTTTTGGAAACATGGGGCTGGTCTTTTTGAATCCAGTGGGGGGTCTTTATATACCCCAACCATGCAGGCTCAATCTAGATCGGATTACTTAGATGTGACTGCTTTGTATGTTTTAATTACCATTGTTGGCCACCAGGTACAATGAAGATTTTAACAAGTTTGGCTAACGTGTACGTATTTTGACCTGATTCTTGTCGAGAAAGGGTTTGTCAGTATCAACCATTGTGATTGAATGCGGAAAGTAGAGCCCCATAGTTGAAGTCGAGCCTCGAGGCCGTTGTTAGCGCGGCTGTTAGCACGGCTGTCAGCGCTTCTGTTGTCTGTTCAAATTATTTTTCTGCCAATAATGGTTCAATCAGTCAAGAGTTAAATGAACTTGGCGAAAATTCGGAAATCTGAACACGTTCAAGCCTGGGCAGTGCCTCAAGAGACTCACTAGTACGCAACTAGTACGCGTGGGATAAACGTGGGGATGCATCATGCATTGTTACGTTGTCATTGTTGTCAATTGAGTTGCTAATAATTATTGTACTCCGACCGTCTACTATATGAGATCCAATTAGATGGTGTGTAGTATGCGTTCAAGATGGCCGGCCCATTGTCACCTGCAACTGGGTAAGCTCCGAGTCCCAAAATTCATGACAACTTATCAGATTATATGTGCTAATGACAGCCTGAGTGATCCAATTAGACGTTGCACATCTGTGAGTTGAATAACACAGACCGCATATCGTTACCTATGACAGTGTACGCTGTCAAATGGGATGTACAGCTTTTTAGACTATATGTTCTACCATCACGGCAACATCACGGTGTCCAAATCCCAGATACAAACTGTCGACAACATTCCGTTCACAATGAGCTTCCAAAAATATCTCAAGTTCGTGTGAATTTTCACGTAACGTTTTGCACAAGTGACAAATGGTGGTGTAGTTACGTATGTACGGTAGGAATTGGCCACGCAAGTTCAAGGCGTCAACTTACCCTATGCCCAAACCCCATTTATTTTTGACCATCAACCCAAGGTATATCTGCGGTGCACCTCTGCCTAACAGTCAGATATCGCCGACTCGGATCCACAGTCCTGACTCCTTGCAGAAGCTAATAATATGGCATGTACTTGTACATAACTGTAACAGATAATTCTCCGTCCTGAAGCTGTCACGGTGCGACATGGCGCATGCCAGTGGTTGATAGGAAAAGTAGAGAGAAAGCGTTTCTAGTAGAACCGGTCGGTACATTCTTTTGGCGAAGCTTGCGATTCACATTTGTCAATTTTGAACTTTTTAGTTGAACTAGGGGGCACTATCAAGTACCTTTACCTTCGTCGCAGGAGAGGTCCTTGAGAGCGCTCTCTAAATAAATACTTCGTCCATGGCTTCCAATTGAAACATACCCGCGGAACTCAACAACCATGCTTGCCAGTGTGGCACTTTCAATTTCGTGGAGGGCGATATCTACATGGACGGCGGCGAGTCAGACCAGTCTACAACCGATGGATGTAAAGTGACTTTTTGTTCTCCTACGGACAAAACGATGACTTGCCGTCGAGGACCGAGGTATTGACCGTTTGTTCATGGGTATCATTAGGCGCGGTTCCTCCTTCATCTAACGCTTCAAGTTCTCCTCAACTGTTCATCATTGACAGGCTAACAAATACAGATATTCCGTGCCGCATTTTTCAAGTATTCGCAGTCGCCGTGAAGTCTATGCAAGATCACCTGCCCCAAAACCTCTTGATCGCCAGTCAAATGGATTTCAATGAACACAATACTGCTGCAGTAAGTCGTCGGTTACCGTTAGACAAATTCTATGACACTTTTTCCAAGACCAAAGGCAAACACGGCATGCACCCTGTTCTAGAAAATTCGTGACCTTGAGAAGAAACTTCAAGTTGTTTTTCTCTTGGTCGGAAATCATCTGGGAAATTTGTCTACACCGCTTCCAAGGTTTCAAATTTTGTCGCGTCTGCTCGAGATGTCATCCTGCCAAAGGTCTAAAAATTATCTTTGGATTGAAACCAGGTGGACAAAGTAACTAGATTCTCTGTATAGTTATATAGTATTCCAAAACGTCAATGAAAGACGTTGATTTAGTACTCTCTGCATTCCTGGGGATGGCGCTTGCCGGACTCTTTCCACCCCTACACGCCGAAAAAATAATAAGGAAATTTGCTGGGGATATCAGTAGAAGAGCTCTAGCTGGCCGTTGGCGATCTAATTCCCCGTCATTAGCTCCACCGTGAAGCAGGGGTGGTTATTGGAACTCCGGAGTTGTGTGAGCATGCCACTGCACAATTGTGCCGAGCTTTCTATTTTCGGTAAGCTCTTATGTATTGTTTTCTTACCATTTTTATATAAAGTAGCTAGTTATTTGTTGTAGATACCCATCCGTTTGCCTCACGAGCTCGCCGAGGCCAAACGATATGCGTCGGCGCTTGCTATTTTGATTTCTACAGTAGTTCACATACTTTAATCCCCAATTAGCTATAGGGCCATATCGTTCTAAAAACTACCAACGATCTACATAACATAGCCGGGCACTGACAGATTTTATAACAGGCTCGTTATAGACTTGATAAGGTGTGCTTTTGGTCTGTTTTCACCTGCAGGGGTCGAACGTTGGTTGAACGTTGAACCCATTCGGTACAATCACTACATTACGTAATATTTATGTGATCGTTCGACATCCTCCATTTGGACTGCCAACAACTGCTGTAGCAAGGTCCTTGATCGCAACGAGCCTCGAGACACAGACGTGTTTCTGGAATGTCTGGCAAATTTCTCAACTCGACTGTCAGACTCTCCTTCGTATCTGCAACCATTTACTGAAGGCCCTCTTCGATCCTTTTCCTTAACATTCCTCATCAGGGCACCATCGCATTTGGAGGGGGTGGTAGACGAAAAACATTAGCAGGCACTGCTGACATCAAATAGATGGCACTGATCAAAGGGACATAGACCTAAATAATTACGTGGTCACTCTGTGCAGAGAGGTGTACAAGGGATCGGTGCATCACTGTAAACAAGCCTTGTTACTGATGATCTCAGGCGTCCTTTCAAGGCCAGTAGCATATTTTGTCGTGCGTCTTCTTCAGTTTTCTGTGTTTGCCTCTTAGTCGTCTGACACTTTGCTGCCGTACTTAAAGCTACTGCTCTGGCGATAGTCCTCGCCGGCACCATAAACGTATTTGGAAGACAGAGGGAAAGCATGAACCCCACTGAACTCTTGTTTGGGTTGAAGTATATGGGTAGGACGCCAAGCTCCTGCCTACTCTCTCAATACCCTTCCTATCTCCCTCCAGACCTCTCCTCATGCGTGGACGTTTCCCTGTGTAGTACTTCTGCTGTACCGTGGCCGCCGCTCTTTCCACCTCTTCCATGTCGGAGCTGAAAAGAGCCTAGGCTCGAGTCGCTCTATCTAATGCCAACTCTCTGTCTTTATATGCCGTACTCTTTTTTAACTCTTACCAGGGACGGTTTCCCTGCGAAACGTGAGCCGACTGATTCTCCGGGCCTTGACTGGAGGCTGCGAAGCGATGACTACCTAACCATCT
Organism: Phlegmacium glaucopus; assembly: GCA_015039465.1. Lineage (NCBI taxonomy): Eukaryota > Fungi > Basidiomycota > Agaricomycetes > Agaricales > Cortinariaceae > Phlegmacium > Phlegmacium glaucopus. Next base: position 398,418 of record MU130157.1, on the reverse strand, counting down.
CTGAACGGTCCTTCTAAGGCGATACACGACAATACACGACAGTCTCATCATCCGCTCGGTGGCATGCTGGACTTGTCAAGAGCATCTACACGCCTGTTTGGTCCATGTTCAACCGTACTTCAACCCCTTACTAGTACGTATTCAATTTAGATGTAGGATCGACTTCATCCCAAAAGCTTCTAACTGAGGATGATATCTTACTTCTATGCCTCAGAAGAAGATGAAGTATGTGATGGAAAATGGCGAGAGATGTGTTACCGCACAACTTCGCGGGCGACGGTAAACTCATGTGGCGTCGGATTACTGCGTGCGTTGATGTAGCCTATCGGCATTGCTTTTCAGCACAAAACGTGGAAGGCAAGGTAATTGCTAACTCTACTTGATATCACAGTTCGTTCACGTATTGTATGATGCTGCATCTACAACCTTAGGATCTCCAGAATCAAACTAACTTTTCTGACTATACCTTTTGATTTGCAATCTTTGGCCGCCTTTCCTTCCCAGGATATCATATGCAGACTTCCTATATTACTTGGCCCAAGAAATAAATCTCAGTTGTTAGAACCCCAGACAATGAATTCCGCGTTTGGCACCCCTTGTCGCACTCAACTAGTTGATAAGTATCGAAAGCAACACTGACCTTCTCAAAATTCGCTGGTGCCGTATGATCAGTGTAATATCCCTTGCAAGAATTTTAGAGTTGACTCGTGCCCAGCTGGAGAAGTATTCCGTCCTCGAATGAATACACTCTATTTTTGAACTTCAAATTTCAAAGTTTGATCATCCCTCTGTTTTGACGAAGGACCTGTTCATGCAGCAAGTCTAGCTCTGTCCTTCAGGTGACTCCGGCTTCCCCGTTACTTCTGTGGGCACCACAAAGCCTTCCAGAGCCTTCTATGGTGTTCGAACAATCTCCATAATCATCATAGATCAAGGACTGAGGTAATTTGTGGATAAAATTGGCAAAAGCCTATGCACCTATATATATGTCTGATCATGATCCCCCATTCGGAGAAATTTTGGGAGATTTCGTCCGGAGGCAAATCGCGAAACTTGGCCATTTTAAATTTGGGATCAAGCATTTGACATTATTTAAATTCACGGGTCCTGTTGAAGCATGAGGATATATAGGGATATATGTATGTAAGATTTTCCGAGGTTCTTCCCCTCTTAGAATGCTGCCTGACCTAAGATCTACCAATTTGGTATGTCAATATTGGAATATCTCTCGAACTCTGTGTGATGGCGGCTGCTTTTGAAGCATGAGGATATACGATTTTCCGAAATTCTTCCTAGTTCTTCCCTATTTGAATCCAACATGTACCGCCTGACCTAGAATCTCATGTCAATACCGGCTCAATGATCCCTCAAGGCGGCCATATATCCTCTCGACTTTTTATCAAAAAGCAATCCAACATATATCGTTCCAATGACACTTCCACCTCGCTTTATTGATATCAAACGTTCAATCGCTTCCTCCTACCCGGACTTTGAAACTCGAGCCACAAGAGTATGGCATGAAATCATTGAAGAATTAGACAAGGTGACGAGGGTTATCAAGGAGGAAGGTGTGAATGTATGTCGTGGGATTTTTGCATTTCTTATGGCTACATCTACCCTCGAATAGTACATTCCTCAAATCAATTTCAGCTCCCTCAGTAGTATTCCCCAAGATGAGGTTGAGATGATCAAGAGGCGTGGAAGTGTTGTGATAAGAGACGTAGTGGACGATGCCCAGGCCGCACAGTGGAAAGATGAGTTGAAGGAATTTGTCAAGGTGAACGACGATCGTGGAGTTGAAGGTGATCACAATTCGAAGGGATATAAATATATCTTTTAATCAATTGAACCAGGTATTCCCTATAACGACAAGCAATTTTTCCAACTATAGTGCGCTTTATTTTCTGTTGTTCAAACGTTTAAACTAACTTGCAGGATTATTGATTAGCTGGACTAAGCCTCAGGTTCAAGCGCGCTCGCATCCCAACCTGCTCGCTGCCACCGTGTGGCTTAACAACCTATATCATACCCAAGTTCCGGAAATAGATAACCGCGAGAAGAATGAACGATCGGCAAACACTACGAAAGGCGTGGATTTAAAAATCCCGTTGACCTATGCGGACAGATTTAGGATCAGAAAACCAGGTATACAATGGGACTTTCACCCACCCCATGTTGATGGTACGTTTTTTATTTTGCCAATTATTATCCCTATTCTTATGCAGAATTATAGGAGGAACGATCGAAAGATGGGAAGACCCAGCTTTCAGGAAATGTTTCGAAGATATATTTAGTGGCAATTGGAGAGATCATGACCCGTTCGCTCTTGAAGGCCGCTTGAACGCCCGAAGTTCCCTTTATGGCAGACCAAGTCAGTCCAGCGTCTTCAGGACATTCCAAGGATGGCTCGCTATGAGGTAATATTATGGAAGCCAATATTACATTTGTACAGCAAGTTGGCTGACCAGTGGTTAAATTCAGTGAGACCGCTCCAACTCAAGGCACTCTTCGTGTTTACCCTGACGTTCTACTCTCGAATGCATACATCATCCTGAGGCCGTTCTTCACCCCAACAGTTCCTTCTGACTCGAAAGATATATACGATGCCAATAACTGGAAGTTTGGTAAGTCGAGTATACGTCATAATACTCTTTCAAGACTCCACTCATCAATTATGCATGTATATCAGACATTTCGACTCCAGATTTCCCTGGAATATTTGCGCTGGATGGAGGATACGCAGGTCCTCACCCTACGCCTAAATTACATCCCCACTTGCGATTGGACGAATGCATGGTTTCAGTGCCGAAGGTTAACCCGGGAGATACAGTATTCTGGCACTGCGATGTCGTTCATGCTGTCGAACGAGAACATACCGGGTCTGGAGATTCGGCAGGTGGGCATTCGTCTCTGACCTTTCTCGCAAGGCTGGAGCTGACGCTGTGTATTGGATAATCAGTGATGTATATTCCGGCTGTTCCTTTGACGCCTCAAAATCAAGCGTATGTTGAACGTCAAAAAGCAAGCTTTTTATCTCGTGAGACACCCCCTGATTTCCCGAAGGGAAAGGGCGAATCGACCTTTGTGGGTGTGGCGACTATTAACGATGTTGTTGGTATGACTGGAAGGAGGGCGATGGGGTTACAAGAAGCTTAGTATTACTATTAACGTATGTGTATGATTCAACTTCTGTTGTAAATGTCATGTAATATATATGTGGGATTTTGTGAAGCTTCAAGGCTTCACTCACTGTCTGGTCTATGTCGGCGACCTGTGAGCCGTATGTAAGGCCTCGGACCTCCGGAGTACGGGTGATGGCGGAATGATCTGTGACTGGACGCGCCAGTCACGGTTCGTCTCTTTCCGCATCTTTCCGTTGTCCAGAGTCCAAAAAATGCGGTCCACTATGCTTAGACTAGCGGAGTCAGTGTCAAAGGCGCCTCTGAATCTGCAAGAAGCTAGTGCAACTTTATACCCTCCAATACCGTATGCCTTGCTTATGATTCTTGGCCCTGTGATACACACCTTGTTTTCTTTTTTTTTGCTTGATGACACAGCCTATATCGACGACTACTCCGTGCTCATAGAGTTTTGCCACCAGATATGCGTCCTCTAGGTGACAGCTATGTTAAATCAGGTGTGTAATTTGCCTCGCATTTTGAAATGGATGTGGCTCATTCATCGTCCCGAATTCACAGAGTTCCGGAGACATAGGGAAGTCACGAACCCTGCGCATGTTATTGGTTTTCTATCCCAATGGAAGATGTACCTAGATCAAATGCCACCTGGAGAGCATGGACGGAATTTCTCGGGAAAGAGATTAGATCCCACTGTCTTTGAAAAGGTTTGATTTCCTTCAGGTTTTCCAAAACCTTCAGCGGCTAACCTCCCCGTTACGTTTATCGAAGATGTCTCCTGAACAGCTTGGTCAATTATATGAGCTAATGCACGCTGCGAAAGACGTTTGGAAGCCTATACCAGAAGGAAACTCGTGATATATTCGTTCTGTTCTCCAGGACATTGGCCGAATGAAAAGGGGAAGTTATCTGTTCTATTACCCGTATACTCTGGTCTTCCAGTGCGATACGTAATACCTCGTTTTTTATGAGATTTTGCACGCTTCTTGTACTTCCCTCATTGCATATATGTGCGTGTGCACGGCAAAGGCCATTTCCGTCCTCGTGAACTCCGGTTTCTCACCTCTTCGTCCGAGACGAAGACTCGTGACCGATGTGCGGTTTACTGCGCTCGCCGAGACCCGCCATATTCATCGCACGTTACCTTGATTAATCTCACAATTAAAGTCATTCCCATGCACAATAGTCACATCCTGTGAGCATCTGTGTTGGTCATTTTCCCTAATTAGCCATCGCCATTTGAAATGACCCATGGGACCCATTATATTAAGCCTGCCATCCCTTCTTCTACCTCCTTTTCTCATTCTCATCTCACTGTGAATATCGACCAGGCCACTGTAACCAGCAATCAGAATGTCTTCTTCTACGGTGAGATTTTTGGCCTCGTTCCCAATTTCATGCTGAATCAAACATTCCCTCCAGAGTGTACCCACAAACAACCAACCCTACTCTGACCTTCCTAGCATGAACTCTGTCTTGTTTGAGGCAAAGGCTCGCAAGGGTACGTAGAACTTTCTGGAAGGTTTAGACCAAGTTCTCATCATTTCTGCTAACGTAGGTTTAACCTTTGACCAGATCGCCACGGCAATCGGGAGGAATGAGGTTTGGCTAGCGGCTGCTTTTTACGGACAAGTTCGTAGTTTCATTCAGAAAAATCATCCACTATATTTTACTTCGTATTGTGCAGGCCAAATTTACCACCGAGGAACTCGTTGAAGTTTCTAAGGTCCTAGACATCCCTTCGATGGAGTCCCTGGGAGCATTGGGAGAGCATTGGTGGCCAAACCGTGGTTTAGGGCCGGTCCCGCCCCAAGATCCAGTCATCTATCGACTTTATGAAGTGCGTGCAGTATTTAATGTTGAAGATATGTTTCGCTGACATCAGCTTCCGTAGGGCGTGCTTGTCTACGGGCATGCGATCAAGGCCCTCATCCACGAGAAAGTGCGTTAAATACCTTCCCATGCGAACTCCTATGCTTCAACGAAATTCCAGTTTGGCGATGGCATCATGTCCATGATTGACTGCAAGATCAACCTTGACAAGAAGCCGGATCCGAAGGGCGATCGTGTTGTTCTAACCTTCGAGTGAGTAGATTTCACTTCCGATTTGGAAGGTATTGGATTGAAATTTGTCTAGTGGAAAATTCTTGCCTTATGCTAAGTGGTAGAGCGGAAGAGCCGCAATCATCATCCCTAGTTTTCCAAAGTTCGAAAGCACGTTGAAATCAAATATTTGTTGAATCTATTCATATGTTCTTTTCCTGGTTTGCTTTATGATCGAGACTGTTTTGCATTTGTAGGTCAATCTCAAGTCGAGAAATTTCAACATGCACTACGATCATGGGATCGTCTCCTTTCTGACTGGCTATATAAAAGCATTGTCTGGGTTTGTTGCTTCCTCATCTTTTGAAACATTTTTCTTTCTTTATTACACATTCTCTAACAAAATGCAACGATCCTCCTTCCTAAACCCTAAACCTCCCGCTCTTCTTCGAGTCTCCGAATCGCAGGCGATCTCGAACTCATCCTCTTGTATATCTTCAACATCATCATTGTCTCTTTTTGATAGAACCTCTGGCGCTTCCTCTGGGTGCCTAACCGATCTTTCTTCCCCCTATACGCCATCCACTGCAGAGTTTGGCTCCAGCGAAGACGTTAGCGTATCCCAACCATCAGACAGTCCCACTAAGGAGCAGGCTTCCCTGGCCAGCAGCTGGGGCCGTCATGATCGTGCATTGTTTTCACCACGGAGTCGGCTACCTCAACGTACGAGTGTGTCCCTCATCAATCGATCTGGTCGTCTCGATCGAGCTTGCGCTCTCGGGTCCAGATCTTCTGTGCGCAGCTACAGCCAGAACGGGACTCCATTCTTGTCGTTGATACCTATAGCCGTGGCAAAGAACGAAGACAGAAGATATCATCCTGATTCAGAGGATAATTTCGATGCCGTCACTATTTTGAGAAATAGACTTGAACGAGGAAATCCGACTGTTGCGACAAGGCATGCGCTGGAATTTATGGATCCAGGTAGTCGTCCGTCAGCAATATGTCCGAATGAAAGTGTTGTAGGAGCTGCAGAGGCGCCTGTTACAGTGGTCATCACTGGGCCTGACTCCCCAGTTGAAGACTGGTCGGGTGATTTTGAGCTTCCGTCAAAACCTGTTCTTGATCCAGTCATTTCGGACTCTCCTTGTTCTCCTTTCATTCTTGGAACTCCTCATTTGAGTTTCGAATGGCAGGGTTCCTCTCTCTCTACTCTCATGGCGGAATCGCCCTCGAGTCCGATTTCCTCGCCGGCAAATACGTCGATCGACGAGGAAGAAATGGCTCGTATCATGCGTACTTTTTTATCTTTCCCAACTCCTCCGAGACAATCCTTTACGGGATCACCCAAGGACGATGTGGATGCGGCCACCGTGATTGCTTCCACATTTCCAGCGGATCACCCACACGCTAGTCAAACGAGGACGCTCATTGGCTTAGGCGTTGAAATGCCCGCTATCTATCCCCCTTTACCAGAAACACTCTTCCCTTTCCACCATCCACCTGGAGCAACTCTTGGCTCTCGTTCTCTTCAGGATCTAGGTTATCGACCCTTTGACGACAAAATGTTTGAGATCGAGCAGACAGCATTAGCTATTCTCTCAAGAAACGTCATCAAACCTAGTCCGCATGAGAATGTAGAAAGAAACTTCTCGGGAATCGGTTTCGAAATAAATGAATCGTTACTTTATTCCCCACTTGAAGGCTGCACCGAACCTACACCTCTTCTACCAGAAGTTGATTTTGAGTGTAGTGATACCTTCCAGCTCGAGCAAGCCGTGCTCTCGCTAGCACACACACCCTTAAATCATACGTCGCCAATCATTTTTGGGAAATCTCTTGTTGGGCTTGGGCTTGGGCTTGGCGGCCTGACTGAGGCCTCTGTCGAATCTCAACCACCGCCTGCTGAGCCTTCTCCCACTACCGGTACGCAGATATGTTTTCAATCCTTGAAAAGAATATAACCCAAATTCTCACAGGGAGACATCATATGGTTTCTGTCGATGGGTCTGTCACTGAAGTGGAGGCTGCTCCTCTTCCAGTCTCCGATTTCTATCGCCAGGTCCAGAATTCTCTTATCTTCGAGCCTTTGGGTGTTCAGAAAAGTATTGAACTTGATGCATCCCTACTTGAAAGACAATCTGCGCTCTACCACCTCGAGCATACAGATCTACTGCTAGACCACATATTTTCTTATTCACCGCCTATAAAAATCGAGGAAAGAACTGAGATCGAGCGACAACTCGCTAGTTTCTCAAAAAAACAATTACACAGTAACTCCAAATCACAACGACATTTCCAAAATCTCCTCTTTTCAAGTCCTGTCCTCTCCCTTCGGCAAGACTACAATAATCCATGCACCCTGACGACCAATAGAATTTCTGGGGTTGAGCAACCTCCTCGTTCAGTGAAACAGAGGGCCGTCTCAAATATATTCTCCAAGGGATCCTACCAAGCGCTCAAAAAGCTTGGTTTGGAACGATTGGCGATCTTTCAGCCTCGCACAGGTCGAGATGACTTAGATCTGACATCACCTACTATTACTCCACAGGACGATCCTCGAAGTCCATATCAGTCGACGTTGGAACGTTTCTTGACTTTTACTTCTATAAACCCCCCATCCGAGATGCATTCTCCTATGAAAATCGCCACCACTTCAACTGGATTTGATATCAAGCAGTCCTCTGGAAGCGCTCTGGACAAGGAGCTTGTAACTCATCCTAAGCCTGAGGATCCCTCCAAATCCAACAAAAACATGCAAATCGGTTTGGGTTTACCGTCTTCCCTAGTTTTCCGTCGACCACAGTTGCAACAGACGTCTTCTCAGGGAACTATTGACGCCGTTCGGTGTCAGTCGAGAAGATCTAGTCAAGAGTTTCAAAACCCCTCCCTCGTTGTAATTGGACCTTCGTTCGCTTCGTCTCGTAGTAGGGTTCGAAGTGATGAGAGTTCAAATCAGTTCCTCAAACCTTCACACTTTGCTCAAAGATCACTTTACGATATTGTTGAGGTTCCAACCCCTCCGTCGTCTACCTCCTGTTCACCACGCGAGACACCATCACCACGAAACCAGTGGTCCTCTCCGTTTACTCGCTTAAACCCTCCACAAAAAAGACAATCATTCAAATCCCAGCTCTCTACTCCGTCAATGGGTTCCCTGTCAAGCTCCATCCACGCCGACACTGAGACTGGAGCTACTAATGAGGTCCCGCTGCCTGAAGTCCACATAACTCCTTCAACTTCCGCACGGTCTGGCTTCAAACGAATTGTCTCTAAGTTCACTAGAGATATATTCAAACGCTCGCGATCTTTGAAAAAAGGCAACCCTGTATCATCACCGGGGCTAATCGAGCATGCAGACGCGCCGCCAGGACTCAGGCTTCTCCTGCAGGATAATCATAGTGCTTCATGTGGTGGAGACAAAGAGAACGGCTTCACATCATCAGCTCATAAGCTACAACTCCTGTTTTAGTTACCGGCTCAGCGTTTTTAACTAACTAACAAGGACGATCACAGATGGACATTTCCTATGACTGCCTTGTTATTACTATGTTTTCTTGAATGGACACATCAATGTAATTAGGACATTTTTATGTAGTATAGCCTGCAATGCAATGGACTATTTTTTTTGCTGACATTTTTCCATTTTAACGAAACCTTTCTTGAATTCCCAAGACCAGGGACAAATGATAAAAGTTAACTGAACAGGGAGAGACAAGTACTATATGAGTCCTGGGTCGTTGACATCAAGAGTCGTGAGGAATGGCATGAATCACGACTATGGGAGGCAAGGCGCGCGCTTTCATTGTCGCAAACAGATCATATTAACAAGCGTCGTGAGATGAGGGAATGTGAGAGTTGTGAGAGGTTTCCTTTGAATTTGTGGCGAAAAGCTAGTCTCCCGCACTGGCCACTAGCAGCATGAGGAGATGGTCCAGGGCTCTTTTTAGAATTTAATATTAAGTTGATCGATTTGTCATTACAGCTAATTGCTAATCGAGCGCTCATGTCTTTTGTTTAGTTGTACAAATAAAATAAATCTAGACCAGTGACCGTCTGTATATGAAAGAGAAATCCTGGGTGCGATATAGACCGGTAAATCTGAGCTTGAATTGCCGTACCGCGCGGCTCCCACGCTAATAGGTTCAACTTAGTGGGGGCCAGAATTGAAGTCAAGGCTTGAGGTGGTGGTTGGGCATTGACAGTTGATGGAGCTGTTGGTGGTGGCCCAGTTGTGGTGGTGGTGGCACTGGATGAAGAACTGGCATGAAGAACTGGCAAGATGAGATGTTACGAGTCCCCTTTAGGGGCTCGTTCTTATAAGCGGATGCGGCTTTCAAAGGTAACGCAAGACTTGCCGGTAACTTCCGTGATTGCACGTGTTGATGGTGATGGCCTTGTTTGCCGCGCGAAAACAATTTACTCATGTCAATCCCAAGAAACTCAACACTCACAAAGACATTATAAAAATACCAGTATAATTTCATTTGAAGGGACTTGTATATGCCACATGGAGCGATGGCCCTCACCCGCAGGTTGGAGGAGTAGGGGGGAGTTTGTGAGCCTCAGCTGCAGCAATGTTTTTGTGATGAGAAGAAAGGATGGGTTTGATGATGTTATCAGTTGTGAGCTTCATTCATCATGGGAATTTTCACACAGGCACCACAGCCACCTTGAGAAGTTGACATGACTTTGAGTCTGCATCAGCAAACTGTGGCTCGGCTACAGACCATTATGTAATGCTCTATAGCACCATAGTGCCATAGCATGGGTCCCTATTTCTGTAGTGTCCTGCAGACACTATGTAGCACTACATAGCATCACTTAACCAGTCTATAGTACTCTGTAGCACTTCATAGTAAGCTCAGTTTTCAAATGCTACTGGTTGATTTTTTCAGTTTTCAATTCATTTTCAACACCACTGGCAAGTACATGGAATAAAAGTTTATTGAAAGAGTACTAAGTTAAAGTACAGAAAACTATATTATCTATGTAGACTACACATGCAGCTGTCGTTGGCCTTCGTTGGCCATCATAGGCCATCATTGGCCGTTGTTGCTGTTGTTGGCCATCGTAGGTACTAGGCCTTCATAGGCCATTGTTGTTGGAATTCCGGATCTTGTGCGAGCATGCACAATGGTGCCACTCGGATTTCCATATTTGGTTTCTATCTGATTGTTTTCTTGTAGTCTCTCATCAGGGGAAAATATATATATCCATAGTTTCTCACCAATGTACATTGCATCAGTAGCTCTTCCACCATTGCCAGTTGTATCTGATAGTTGTCATAACCTCGATGACCATGATGGTACAAATGTATCAAAGTGGGACGACATATATAGTAAGTCATGAAAACGTAGTGATACCCCCGATTGTCCCGATATACACCATGACTCTGTACCATAAACCTTCTATTAAGTAACTTATTATATATAATGTTTATTTTGAGTACTATACTATACATTTTACGATCTAGTGAGGTGGTCTGAGGACTTCTAAGGGCAGCGACGCAAGGTATCATTTATTTTTTATTATGTTGGGGGGACCACCCCCAGTAGCACAAACAGTCGGTATAGTAACTGTACTCCGACACGACCACCGGAGTACCAACAACAACATTACCAGTAGCAACAGTACATTCCACCACTCCACCTACGTCAGCACCTGTACAAACACCAACAACAGTAGCAACACACTGTACTGCTCCACACCAGCACCTCCCACACTGTACCGCCAGCACCCGTGTAAGTGTACGTACACAGCACCGTACCAACACCTGTGTAAGCACCTGTACACTACACCACACCAATCAGCACCAACGACCGTTTCACACCACTACCGTTACCACTACCACTGCTGTAACTTAGTAGTCTAAGTTACAGCATCATTAGATCATCTTTCATTTTTTTAGGAGGGCCACTTCCCCCTACAACAGTAATCGTAATATTCAACAGTCTTTCTTTATTTTCATGGGGTACCCCCCACAAAACAACTTCCCCCAACAACAACCATGACACCGACAACAACAGCGACATCTTCCCTACCCACCCTTCTTTTTTTTTCTAACCAGCATACTACAATGACAAACAAACCGTAGTTACAAACGACAAACCCGCCAAAACTTGAATCTCTTAAACAGAACTACTGTGTCGGTGAAACCAAACAGACAGAAGAGAACATTCATGGAGACAGTCTTTTTAGACTATACGGAAAATTAAGTCCAAAAGTTAAACCCTTAACAACCAGTTGTGAACAGAATACATTCTAAAACAAAATGGAGTCTCGTAGAGGTGACTGTCTATTATATTCGGGTTTTGTCTTTACTTCAACTTTATTTAAATTCTTTTGGTATTCGGATGTTGATCTTATGACATTGAATGAACGTTGAACTAGTACGTTGTCTTTAATTCACTTCTTATACACTTGTTGACTATGATCACACCCACGTTAGACTCGTTGACTATAAATACAACTTAGATTATCGTTGAGGACTCTATCACCTTATACGATGATGTCTGATGACTCTACCACGTTACCCGATGGTGTCTGATGACTCTACCATGTTACCCGATGGTGTCATTTTTTTTTTTTTTTTTTTTTTTTTTAATTATAATTATATGAGGATAACGTTCTTGTTAATTTCAAAGTCATATTACAATTAGATAGATAGTAAGTTCCAACAGTGATCAACCGTTTTACTAAATCATCATAAAAAAGAAAAGTACAAATGAAAATCACTACAGTATCAATATTGTGGTTATGATGTTTGAAGACCGGAGTTTAAAGTTCTATATAAATAAAGATTCTTTATTCTACATTAAAATCTTTTATTTTAAATTTTACTCTTAAAGAACAGATTAACCACTATAGGATTGTTTTCAGATAAAAATTGACCAAGAATACCAAGTTTGACCAAGACTTGGTCTTGGCTTGGTTCTCTTGACCAAGTCAACCAAGCCAAGACCAAGACCAAGACCAAGACCAAAAGGGTTCACCAAGACCAAGACCAAGACTCTTTTACCCAGGACTTGGCTTGACTTGACTTGAAGTCGTAGGGATTCCGGATGTTACCGGATGTTGTCGTTGTTACCGGATGTTGTCGGATGTTACCGGTTGTTTCCGGTTGTTACCGGTTGCTGTCGGTTGTGAACAACTTTAGTTTAATTCTTCGAGTCAGCTGTTGTTCTAATCGTGTAGTTCGTTCCATTCTAAAGGTCAAACAGAACCACTCGAGTACTCCGTTTGTCTACTCATCAATGTTGTATTAGATGGATGAAATATATGGGTTACTCTATTGCTCGTAGTCCTTCTTTATTGAACATATACATCGACATATATCAGTGTCATCAAACTTATAAGACCATGTGTTCAGGGGGGTATGTATCGAAGAACGTTCCAGAGTCATCTGTACTCATCTGTATCATCGACAAACGAACCATATCCATCGACACCTATGGAGAGTTATCTAAGTCCGATATCCTCGATGACCATGATGGTACAAATCTATCAAAGTCGGGAGTCATGAAAAGTTTGAAAAACCTGAAGTTATAAAGTAAATGAGACATATTATTGATTATGTACTATGCCAGACCAAAAAATGATGCACTTCTGATTGGAAATATATTGTGTTGGTGACTTGAATAAATATTTTCATTACAGGTACAGGTACATTGTGCCATTTAACCTGTAAAATAATGCAAATAAAAAAATATATTACTTAAATGTTTGCCTTGGGATATAGTGGTTCAGAACCGGTTCTCAGATTTCTGGCCAATCAAGAACCAGAACCAGAACCAGATGGCTGAGGCCGAACCAGAACCAGAACCAAACCAATACTTGGTTCGGTTCAGTTGGTTCTGGTTCTCTGGACTGGTTCAGAACTGAACTTTGGCATCCCTAGTAGGCCTTTGTTGGCTGTCGTAGTCCGTTGTAGGCCTTTGTTGGCCTTTGTTGGTTGTCACTGGCCCTCATTGGTCATCGCTGGTCTGTTGCTGGCCATTGTAGGTTATCCAGAAAATAAGCCTAGTCATTCTTAGTTAGTAGGCTAAGACAATTAAAATAAAGTAAATTTGACTTACATTGTTGTTGTGGACATGGTGGTGGTGGTGGTGTGGTGGTGGTGGTGACAACAACAACAACAATGATGTTGATGATGTGACAGTGGTGGTGACAATGATGGTGGTGGTGTGAGAAGTGTTGGTTGAACTTACATAGATGGTAATTTGATGTAGTGCACAGACTGTGTTTAGGGTTGGTCTTTTGAACTTAAAATAAAATTAACAATTAAAGGGTATTAAAAAAATAAAATAAAAGGGAATGGAACTACAGAGCACTACATAATAACCTAGACAATGTTACAGACTGCTACCAAGCAGTCTGATGCTATATCACACCAACCAAGCTAGAGCTGGCACTATGAGCCGCTATAGCCAAAAATCAGAGTTTGCTGATGTGGTGTTGGGTAATCTGATGATTTGTTAAGTTTAGACAAAGGGATAATGTCTAGGGATGCCGAAGTTTGGTTCTGAACCAGTCCAGAGAACCAGAACCAGCTGAACCGAACCATGGTTCTGGTTCGGTTCTGGTTCTGGTTCACCCCCAGCCATCTGGTTCTGGTTCTGGTTCTGGATTGGCCAGAAATCTGAGAACCAGTTCTGAATAGTGCTGTTCTGGCCCAGCTTGGCCTCAAAGCCCTGGCTTTGGCTTGGCCTGAGGCGGCTCCGGCTTTCTCAAACCCCAGGCCAGGCCACGGCTTTTATATATAAAATATTTAATTTTTCACTACAGATCCATTGGCGTACAAGAGGGCTACTCAGAGTAATAAATAGCTTCCTCATCTTCATCTTCAATCAATAGCCCATCCCAAGACACTTCTTCAATATCTGACTCATCAGGCTCCCCCAAGTTCCTTCCAGTGTTTGCATTCTATAGCTCTTTGTCACTATTCTCCTCCACTTCCAATATTGATGATGGGGCGGGTTCCTGAAAAAGTAAATCATGTCGCATTGCACATTTGATGCACTGTAGGGCTTCCACAATATCTTCCTTAAGACAATTGCAGCGCTTTGATACCATGATCCCACCCTGCGAGAACACACACTCACTTGATACAGATGATGACATAACTGCCAGGTAGTCGCATGCGGGGGGGCCCCAAGCTGGATGGTAACATTGCGAACTGTACTATAAAATTATTAGTTTTCTCATCAGGATATTGAAATGGAGTAGTGAGATACATACACCCCACCACTGGATCGCAGACCATCCTTCTGGCACTTGCTCGGGAACATCCAGGTATGCGTGGTAATCACGGAGCCATGGCCGTTCAGGATCATCTGGTACATCCAACCCAGTATCCATCACTGTATCTTCTTCATCGTCACTGAGTTCTTGAAGCAGTCCTTGCAGTCCTTTGCCTTTTCTTGGTGTTACATTCCGTCATATGTTACTCTGGTCTGACTCCGTCGGAGTTGTTTCCAGTAGTCTGTACTCCGTTCCAGTACTTTCCCTTGTTTCCGTTTCTACTCCTCCTATGTCCGACTCCGAGACTTCTCCATATCATTCCGACTCTTCCGACGATACTCCAAACCCATTACCACACCTTTGCCATAACAACTATTTCTTTGTCATCACTTTCATCAGAAAAAAATAACCTTGGCCTGGCTGGCTCTGGCTGCCCTGGCCTGCCCTGGCCAGCCCTGAACATCTTTGGCTAGGTTTAAAAATCTGAAAAAATGCTAACAAATCACAGAAATATTTATAGCACCCAATTCCAAAAAAATTAAACAATTACATAAGACAGATGCTGAGATATTAAAGATATTAAAATAATTTAATATCTTTAATATCTCAGCATCTGTCTTATGTAATTGTTTAATTTTTTTGGAATTGGGTGCTATAAATATTTCTGTGATTTGTTAGCATTTTTTCAGATTTTTAAACCTAGCCAAAGATGTTCAGGGCTGGCCAGGGCAGGCCAGGGCAGCCAGAGCCAGCCAGGCCAAGGTTGTTTTTTTCTGATGTTCCCACTATCAGTCAGCACACCAGCTATGGATTATTCACCCAAGAATGCAGGACCTTTTCCAGGAGCAGAACGCAGCACTTATATTTATATTCTATATTTCAGTTGCTATTCCTTTTATATTTAAGTACTTGAAACTTGTATGTCTTTCCTCAGTTCGAATATCAACCTAGTTTTCTCCTCCTAGTCATCCTCTAAGTTCCCACAACTTCCGGTTCCACCTCCATTCCGTTCTTACTCCGAAATTAGGACACAAAGGTTTAGGGTAGGGGCAAAAGTGTTTTTCCTGATGCTGATGCATATTTTGAAGCATCTGATTCAATTTGGAAAGGTCAGGTAGGGTCAGGCATTCATAAGACCAGTTCTTCTGTGTGTTACATTCCATCACACGTTACTCCGGTCCGACTCCGTCGGAGTCGTTTCTGGTAGTCCGTACTCCATTCCAGTACTTTCCCTTGTCTCCGACTCTACTCCTCCTACATCCAACTCCGAGACTTCTCCGTATCATTCCGACTCTTCCGACGATATCCCAAACCCCTTACCACACCTTTGTTATAACAACTATTCCTTTGTCATCACTTTCCCACTATCAGTCAGCACTCCAGCCATGGATTATTCACCTAAGAATGCAGGACCTTTTCCGGGAGCAGAACGCAGCACTTATATTTATATTCTATATTTCGGTTGCAATTCCTTTTATATTTAAAGTACTTGAACTTGTATGTTTTCCCTTAGTTCGAATATCAACCTAGTTTCCTCCTCCTAGTCATCCTCTAAGTTCCCGCAACTTCTGGTTCCACTCCGTTCCGTTCTTACTCCGAAATTAGGACACGAAGGTTTAGGGTAGCACAGCACACACGCTGAGGCTATAGTCCTTTCCCGTTCCGTGGTTCCGTTCCGATCAGACTCCATCCGATCCGGTTTTACTCCGACGTTTTACTCCGACGTTTCTCCTTTGTTCTAAACTTAACACTGTGAATTGTTGTTTGAGCTGTTTGAAAGTTTCTTGACATTTATCTGTCCATTCAAAAGGTGCATCTTTCTTCAAAATATTATTCAATGGTTGACATAAGTCAGAGAAATGTCAGATGAATCTTTGATAAAAGTTTCCAAATCCTAAAAAGGATCATACTGTCAGGGGATAACCCTGAGGTATATACCATATTTACTGTTTATATTTTATCCTTATTTCGACTTGCTTACATACTTATTTACTACTGTTTGGCTACCACCTTATTTTGAGTAGTAGGTAATTACTGTCCTTATCTCATTATTCACCGGAACCCTACTTTGCTAGCTTGTTGCTACTGTTACCTAGTCTTTATAGACTATCTACTCTCCCTAGAGTCCCATCTCCTCTTACATGTAGGTTGCCCTAACACATACTTCTTTAACAGTAGTAGGAGTTGGCCAATCCCAGATTCCTTTGAGTTTAGTTGGATCCATAGAGATTTTGCCTTCTTCAATGATCATGCCAAGATATTTGACTGTCTTCTTATTGAATTCACATTTCTTTGGTTTCAAATAGAGATCATTTTCCTGTAGACATTGTAGAACCTTTTTTGTGATTTCTTCAAGACCTTTTTTGTTCTTTGCAAAGATTAAGATGTCGTCCATGTAAACAATGATGTAGTGTTGTTGAGGCTGGCTTGAGCACTTTTAGTATTTTGCAAATAACATGACACCATGTACTCTAAATTGCTTAGTGTTGGGAAATGACCCCCCAGCTTATAGGGTCCTTGATATGTATAAATATTTATAGAAATTTATATGATTTATTGGAATTTATATTGCCATCAAGCCATTTGTCAAGTGGCTTCAAGCTGGCCACTTGACCAAATGGCTTGATGGAAATATCAATTCCAATAAATCACATAAATTTTTATAAATATTTATACATATCAAAGACCCTATAAGCCAGGGGGTCATTTCCCAACACTTAGCAATTAGAGTACATGGTGTCATGTTATTTGAAAAATACTAAAAGTGCTCAAGCCAGCCTCAACAACACTACAATGATGTAATTGCCTTCTATGAAATCTTCAAAGATTGAATTCATCATTGCTTGAAATCTTGCCAGTGAATTACACATCCCAAAGAACATTACTGTCAGTTCAAATAATCCTCAATTTGTTTTGAATGCAGCTTTCCATTCATCTCCTTTAGCAATCTGGACATTGTTGTAACCTCTCAGGACATCAAACTTAGTGAAAAAAGTCATGCCTTTGAGTTTATCCATGATTTCAGTGATAAGTGGGAGTGGCTAAGCATTTTTGATTGTATGATCATTCAAATATCAATAATCTTGACAAGGTCAAAGTTTTCCATCTTTCTTGGATACAAAAAAGAAAGGTGATGCCATTGGGGATTTTGGTTTTCAAATATATCCATGGTCAAGGTTTTCTCTGAGGAATTTGTCCAATTCAATTTGTTCTGCCTGTTACGAACTATTATTTTTCTTTTCTTAACTCCTCCAAACACATGCTCGTTTCACTTACATGCACCACACTCCTTCCTTTCATTTCCGTCCACACATGTTTACCTCTTCCTTTTCATTGTTTCACCTATTATTACCTATGCACACTGTTAGGGAATGTAAGGACCCGGGAACCAAGTTGAATTACCACCTTACACCTATATACTACAAGCGTGTGAGCCAAGACGACTATATACAGCTAGGACATAATAGAAGGTAGGGTGCGTGTGATAAGTACGAGAATAGAAACTGACATCTCATGATGTCATTGGCGAAGTGTCAACTACTACAACAATAAGAGGGAGTCCATAAAGGGTAGGATGGGGAACGCGGCAAGTGATACAATCGTAGAGTGAAAGTGAAAGTATGAGTAGCTAAGCATAACTAGGGGCAGACACAATGAGTGTCCCCTAACACACACCTTCTTACATGTGGATGCCTCACCTTATGCATGACCCTCCTATTTACTATAAATACTGTTAGTGATGTTACGGCTCGGCTCGGCTCGGCTTAGGCTTGACACGGCCTCTAAAAAGCCAGGCCCGAGCCGTAGGCCAAAACTTTGCACGGCTTGGGCTCGGCCTGGGGCTCAGGCCGCGGCTTTTTCCCACACGGTTAGAAGGTAAGGGAGAACATGAGGGCAACAAAATTTGTATGAAATCAAACTAAAAAATGACCATAAATGACTATCAATGGCAATATTATCAATTACACTCTGTTACAGTGCTGTTTTAAGTCATCAAAAGTTCAAATTCCCCCCTTAAGACTGCCAAAAATGCGAATTTCGAGGCTCAGACCCAGGCTGTGCTTAAGCCGCGGCTCACGGCCTGAAAAATCTGAAGCCCAAGCCGTAGGCCGTCAAAGCCGTTGGTACGGCTTTCCCATGGCTCGGCTCGGCTCGACGGCTTGCGGCTTTGAAGCCGAGCCTTTCACATCACTAAATACTGTATTTACAACTCATGTAAACCTCAGCTAATTCTTGAGAATCGTACTCGGTACTTTACTTCTTGAACTTCCTCAAACTCTCAAAGACAATCCCTCGAGAACAATCTCTTGGTATTCTTTGGAGCTCACTGAACCAATGAATCCTTCTTATACAACTGTTTATGGTCAGAACCATCTGAACCGTTCGAAGTTGTAACACTGCCAGTGTAAGGTTATACATTTTAAAGGATTTTGGTTGAAAGTCTGGTTTCATTTCAATTTTATGATCCCAGGATCTTGGTTCAGGAAATCTGTCAGCCTTATTTTTGTTGAATACATCTAGAAATTCATGGTATTCAGGTGGTACAATTTCTTCAATGGGAATGTCAGGCTTTATATCATATTTCATAGCCAGATCTTGTGAAGCAGAGGTTTTTGCATTGATCCAATATTCTTCTTCTGTTTTGCCAGTAATTTGAGTGATAAATGATAAGATTGATTCTTCTTCATCATTGGTGGGATTTTGAGTTTGATTAAGATATTCTTCCATATCATCTTTGTCTTCAATAGTAGTAGAGGGTGTCCTAATAATTGGTTTCCATGGTGGTTCTTGTTTCATTTTGGTTTGTTTGGGTTCATGCCATGTGAGAATTTCTTTCTTCCAGTCAATTTTGGGATTATTTTTTTTAAGCCAGGTTGCTCCAAGAATGATTTTGTGTTTCCCTAATCCAGTGACTAAAAGTCAGTTCATCCTCTTTCATCCAAGTACATTGATCTCAAGGTTTACATAATGTTTGATTGTGCCTTGTTTGTTGGGAGTACTGTCAATGTTAAAAACTTTGATGGGAACATTTAAGGTTTTGATTGTAAATTTTTGTGTTCTCACAAAGTTTTGGTCAATGAATTTTCTGTCTGTGCCAGAGTTGATACAGGCTTGTTCAATGATTTCTGGGTCTCTGTGAGCAGCAATGATGGGAAAGTAGGAAGAAACTAGTTAATTATGAGACATGAGGTGGCAGCTATGAAATACAAGTACAGAAGTAGAAACATTGTAACACTAGTATACATATGAATAAAGAAAGACATTACCTAATCATACATAGTACATAGTATATCGGTTTGATTCCAACACTCCCCCTCAAACCGGTAATAAACCTAAAGTAGCAGTGAATTTCTTCACCTTTTGGGTTGAGAGCGGTTTGGTTAATATATCCACTGTCATATTTTCTGTAGGACAATAAGAAATGTTGATGGTTTCGTTGTCAACACAAAATTTGATGAAGTGCCATCAAATATCGATGTGCTTAGTACAGGCATGGAATTGCCCATCCGAGCGTGCGAGCACTATGGCTGATTGGTTGTCGCAATTGAGTAATATGGGGTGATTAAGTGGCTGGAAGATTTCACCAAGTAAGCGGCGAAGCCAAAGAAGTTCCTTGGCAGCATGGGTTGCAGCCACATATTCTGCTTCCATAGTTGAGAGCATTACTAGCTCTTGTTTCTTCAACATCCAGCTCATGGCTCCCCCATTGATTAACACGGTGAAACCAGAAATTGCTCGTCGATGCTCTTGATTTGCTCCATCGGCATCGGCAAAAGCTTGTAAGCCTTTGTCCCCAGTATTTCCGTAGACTAATTTCAAATCTTTTGTACCCTTCAGATACCTCAGCACTCACTTTAATGCTTCCCAATGATTCCTCCTGGGGTTCTCCATGAACTGCGCTAGTTGACCCATGGCAAACGAAATATCTGGGTGAGATCCAACCGCTACCCAATTTAAAGCGCCAATTGCTTCGCGATAGGGAATCTTTTTCATCTCCCTTTTCCCTTCCTCTGTTGTAGGGCACTGATCTTTTGATAGCAATATATTTGGGTCAATCGGAATGGTGAGCAATTTTGCATCCTCTAAATTAAAACGACGGATGATGGACTTGATGTAGGATTTTTGTGAAATATATAATGTTCACGTAGCACAATTTCGTTCGATCAATAGTCCCAATAACCACGAGATAGACCCAAGGTCTGTGATCTTGAACTTCTTGTCAATCCGTCTTTTAAATTCCTTGATCAACTTTTCATCACTTCCAGTAATTGTTGTATCATCAATGTAAATCGCCAGCACCACTATATCTGTTCCAACTCAAGCATAGAAAACAGCTGGATCAGCCATGTATCTTGTAAATCCGACTTCGGCTAGGGAGCGACACAGGGAATCATACCACCTTTTTCCAGCTTGTTTGAGACCATACAAAGATTTCTTGAGTTTGGCGACATATCATGAGCGTTCTTTTACTTCATGATACGGTGGTTGCTCCATGTATATGTCTTCACCATCATCTAAAACACCATTTAGGTATGCTGAGTGGAAATCAAACATATCAATCTCCCAGTTGTTTCGAGCTGCAATGGCAAGTATAGTTTGAATTGATGCTAACCTCGCAACGGTATAAATTGTTGTTGTTGTTGTATATAAACACCAACCAGAGAGCAGTGGACCAGACCTTAGGTCAAGAGACTCCCTGTTGTTCGTTTAGGGAAGGTGTAACCTTGACTTGTATCACACAGAGGTAGGGAGCAAGAGTAGAGGTGAGGAGGATGAGGATGAATGAGGAAGAGTCTTCAGTAAGACTATAGCAGTTGACAGTGGGTTGACAGTAAAGGACTGAAAAAGCGAACTTGAGGGAGGAATTCACTGGAATTCCACTGAGATGATGAAAGTGGGGGGTAAGAATGAATTGAACTGAACTACCTATCCTGGTACAAAAGAGCAGTATTTATACCCTAAGGATGAGGCTATGTAAAACAATAAAAAGAGAAAAAAGTACGCGCTGTCAAAGGAAGAAAGATAAAGAGAGGACAGCTGCGAGAAGAAAAGAACAATGGAAAAGAAAAAGGAACAATAAAAAAATCTGTAAAGTGTCAAAGTGCGAGAGAAAAGAAAAGAAGGCAGTGTACATAGTCCAATAGCAAAAATATATCGACTCCATAGGCGTGTGGTCATGTCAAAAATATGAAAGGTCCTGAGTCAACACTTGAAAGGCGCAGCCTTGTTCCCGAGAAAATACTACTTGCCCATGATCCCATGTCGCGCAGCCTTGATAACACTTGACACACTGCGAGAATAATCCTCTGCTGCTGATTCATCTGCAATTCCTGCTTAGTCGTGATCCTCCTGGACTTCCTAAATTGTCATAAAGAGGGTGGGAAGGCTTCAGGTACCGCGTGAATGATGGTTTTGGCAGTGAATGATAAGATAAGAGGTAGATGAGTGAGGATAGGGGACTGAGTGAGATCCAGGAGCGAGGTATGGCAAGATAGATAGCTGAGGCGAAGACTTGTGGGTCCATAGCCACAACAACAATGACAAAGCCTTTGACATAATGGGAGATGTAGCTGATGCGTCCATAAATGGGCCGTTCTTGAAATGATGGGCCATAGATGCGATCAAATGCGAGCCGATGACCGATGCAAATAGTAGAGTGATTGCTTTGTTGAATCGCTAGCCAAGGAACGAATGGATGGTAGATGTTAAGGAGCATGTCAATGGTGTAAATGATGGATAGCATAGTGGAAGACATTGAGGATATGATGAGCGATGAGGAGGTTATCGTTGAACGAATGGTTTTGTTGACCAGGAACGCGATTCAGGGCTGCTTCCAAAATAGGTAAGCAAATTCAAAGTCCGCTTATTTTCATGATGGCGACTTTTAAGCTTTGTTCTCAAAGTTTCGAAGTAATCCACCCCATATACTTGGGTGAATCCTCAAGCTACAAGCCAAGCTTTCCGCTTCACAACTCGACCCTCAGCATCCTTCTTTAGGCGAAAAACCTATTTGGAATCCACTACATTGGTGTTTTCTGGTCTCTCAACAATATCCCAGGTTCCCGCCGCCTTTAAGTTCTCCAACTCAGCATCTACAGCCTTCCTCCACTCTGGCCAATCGGATTGCCTATGAGCCTCTTCATATGTTGGTTCAACTTCATCCGCTTCAGGACCAATAACAGCCGCAGCTATCATAGCTTCCAGCACATCAGGCTCGGTTTCATTCAACTTGGTCATCTGGACAACTTCAACTTCCTCAACCTCTTCCTCAACTCTGGGTAGGTCAACTCGCTGAACCCCTTTCAGAATATGACCACGTTCTCTAGGCAGGTTACTCATTACTCCCTCACCGATACAAAGATGTTGAATAGCCGCTGACTCCTGTCGTGCACGCTTTGGACAACCTTCCATTTCTGGTAAGCGCTCAAAATTGTCTCCAAGGGGATCAACAATATTTTTTAGTTTCATGACCCGGCGACTTGCTCAATTGTTCAATTGACGATTTCTCCAACTCCCCCTCAATTGGACTAATTCAAGGTAAGTATACATTCACCTCTCCGGAGTCGAATTTCACTGATCATTGAATTGAAACAGTGTGCGTTTTGGGGAAATAAATCCGATGGCCACTACTGTCTTCATCAAAACCTACCCAACGCCCAACAGCTGACCTCCCATCCAACTTACTGCCATTTGGATCGTGAACCCATACTCGGGTGCCAAATTCTGGAAGACCACGTAAATTTGGTTTAGCACCATGGAATACTTCATAAGGAGTTTTTCCATCGAGTGCTTTGGTCGCTGTTCAATTTTTGAGGTAAACGGCATGATTAATCGCTTCACCCCATAGGAATTTTGGTAACCCGCTGGCATGTAACATCGCTCAAACTTTCTCCAGAAGAGTACGATTCAATCTTTCAGCCACTCCATTATGCTCTGGTGTATCATGAACAGTGAGGTTTCATATAGTCCCATTCTCTGCTAGATGTTGATTAAATTCTTTGCTCAGATACTCTCCCCCACGATCCATATGGAGTTTTTTGATATGAACTCCTTTTTTTTGAAGAAGATATGCTTCATATCATTTATAGCTTGCAAATGTTTTGCTTTTGAGATGTTGAAGGTAAACGGTCAAATACCTGGAATGATCGTTGGTGTAGGTTAAATAATATTCCCTCCCACTGATCGTCTGGACAGGAGATGGTCCCCAAACATCTGAATGGACTTCATCACCAATTTTTCCCGCCCTTGGAGCTTCGCATTCCTTTTTGATAGGTTTCCTATGTGCTTTCCCATATTCACAGGAATCGCAAATACTCGGCATCGTACTCGGCTCGTCGAGTTTGAAGCCCTCAACCATTCTCTTTTGAACTAATGTCTTTGCAGCCTCCAGAGCTATATGGCCCATCAAACGATGCAGCTTCTCAATTGACACCACCTCGGGAACTACTGCTGCCACTACCTCCACATCTTTCTCATGCTTGACACGGTACAGTCCATTCCTCATTTGTATCTTCACTAATACCCTCTTTTCCTTCATAGATGAGAAGATCCATAATTGTCTTTTATGAAACAATGATGCATAACCGGCTATATCTATCTTGCTGATAGATACCAAAGTCATACCCATTTTCGGCACGTATAGGACATCCTTCAAAAGGATTTTTGTCATGGATTTGCCATTTGGCATCGATATTCGCATGTCCCCTTTTCTGATTGCTTCAAAATGACCACTGTCAGCCGCAGTAAGGCCTTTCCTTTGAATAGGAATATAATTTATGAATTTTTGTTTGTAGGGAGACATGTGGCGAGTCGCACTATCGCGCACCAATACTGATTGGTAGTGTGAGAAGAAAGCTTAAAAGTTGCCATCATGAAAATAAGCGGACTTTGAATTCACTTACCTATTTTGGAAGCAGCCCTGAATCGCGTTCCTGGTCGACAAATCATTCATTCAATGTTATCACCCTCATCGCTCATCATACTCTCAATGTCTCACACTATGCTCTCCATCGTTTTCACTATCGACATGCTCCTAAGCATATATCATCCATTCATTCCTTGGTTAGTGATCCAGCAAAGCGATCAATCTACTATTCGCATCAGTCATCGGCTCGCGTTTGATTGTATCTTTGGTCCATCATTTCAAGAACAGCCCCTTTATGGACACATCAACTACATCTCCCATTATGTACAAGGTTTTGTCATTGTTGTTCGCTCCTGGATCTCACTCAGTCCCCTATCCTCACTCATCTACCTCTTATCTTATCATTCACTGCCAAAACCATCATTCACGCGGTACATGAAGCCTTCCCACCCTCTTTATGACAATTTAGGAAGTCCAGGAGGATCACGACTAAGCAGGAATTGCAGATGAATCAGCAGCAGAGGATTATTCTCACAGTGTGTCAAGTGTTATCAAGGCTGCGCGACATGGGATCATGGGCAAGTAGTGTTTTCTCGGGAACAAGGCTGCGCCTTTCAAGTGTTGACTCAGGACCTTTCACATTTTTGACATGACCACACGCCTATGGAGTCGATATATTTTTGCTATTGGACTATGTACACTGCCTTCTCTTCTTTTCTCTCACACTTTGACACTTTACAGATTTTTTTACTGTTCCTTCTTCTTTTCCATTGTTCTTTTCTTCTCGCAGCTGTCCTCTCTTTATCTTTCTTCCTTTGACAGCGCGTACTTCTTTCTTTTTTTATTGTTCTACATAGCCTCATCCTTAGGGTATAAATACTGCTCTTTTGTACCAGGATAGGTAGTTCAGCCCAATTCATTCTTACTCCCCTACAGTCATCATCTCAGTGGAATTCCAGTGAATTCCTCCCTCTAAGTTCGCTTTTTTCAGTCCTTTACTGTCAACCTTCTGTCAATTGCTATAGTCTTGCTGAAGACTCTCTCTTATTCATCCTCATCCTCTTCTTTTACTCTTGCCTCAATCACCTTTCAAGTCTCACCAAAGACTCTTTCTCTTTCATCCTCATCCTTCTCATCTCTACTCTGTCCCTCAATCACCCTTCAAGTGTGTTATAAGTCAAGGTTACACCTTCCCTAAACGAACAACAGGGAGTCTCTTGACCTAAAGACTGGTCCACTGATCTCTGATTAGTGTTTATATACAACACTCACAACAATTTATACCGTTTTCAACCCATATATCAGTTTCTGTAGATATCTCATCCCCTGCCCACATTTCATACTCGTTCCCGGTGTCTCCGCCACATTTATCAATCCATCCACAAATATCATCATCATCATTCACTGTCACCATCCATACACCATCTAAATCATCATCCTCTTCCTCTGCTTTTGCCGCCACCACTTCCTTTCCCTTTGGAGTCATATTTCTCCTTTTGCTTTGGTCCTTTACCCTCGCAACCTCCACCCGGTGTCGCGCACCAATACTGATTGGTAGCGTGAGAAGAAAGCTTAAAAGTCGCCATCATGAAAATAAGCGGACTTTGAATTTGCTTACCTATTTTGGAAGCGGCCCTGAATCGCGTTCCTGGTCAACAAAACCATTCGTTCAACGATAACATCCTCATCGCTCATCATATCCTCAATGTCTTCCACTATGCTATCCATCATTTACACTATCGACATGCTCCTTAACATCTACCATCCATTTGTTCCTTGGCTAGCGATACAACAAAGCAATCAATCTACTATTCGCATCGGTCATTGGCTCGCATTTGATCACATCTATGGCCCATCATTTCAAGAACGGCCCGTTTATGGACACATCAGCTACATCTCCCATTATGTCAAAGGCTTTGTCATTGTTGTTGTGGCTATGGACCCACAAGTCTTCCCCTCAGCTATCTATCTTGCCATACCTCGCTCCTGGATCTCACTCAGTCCCCTATCCTCAATTATCTACCTCTTATCTTATCATTCACTGCCAAAACCATCATTCACGCAGTACCTGAAGCCTTCCCACCCTCTTTATGACAATTTAGGAAGTCCAGGAGGATCACAACTAAGCAGGAATTGCAGATGAATCAGCAGCAGAGGATTATTCTCGCAGAGTGTCAAGTGTTATCAAGGCTGCGCGACATGGGATCATGGGCAAGTAGTATTTTCTCGGGAACAAGGCTGCGCCTTTCAAGTGTTGACTCAGGACCTTTCATATTTTGACATGACCACACGCCTATGGAGTCGATATATTTTTGCTATTGGACTATGTACACTGCCTTCCTTTCTTTTCTCTCGCACTTTGACACTTTACAGATTTTTTTATTGTTCCTTTTCTTTTCCATTGTTCTTTTCTTCTCGCAGCTGTCCTCTCTTTATCTTTCTTCCTTTGACAGCGCGTACTTTGTTTCTTTTTATTGTTTTACATAGCCTCATCCTTAGGGTATAAATACTGCTCTTTTGTACCAGGATAGGTAGTTCAGTTCAATTCATTCTTACCCCCCACATTCATCATCTCAGTGGAATTCCAGTGAATTCCTCCCTCAAGTTCGCTTTTTCAGTCCTTTAACTGTCAATCTATCCCCACTGTCAATTACTATAGTCTTGCTGAAGACTCCCTCTTATTCTTCCTCATCCTCTTCCTTAACCCCTCTGAGTTCGCTTTTTCAGTCCTTTACTGTCAACCCACTGTCAACTGCTATAGTCTTACTGAAGACTCTTCCTCATTCATCCTCATCCTCCTCACCTCTACTCTTGCTCCCTACCTCTGTGTGATACAAGTCAAGGTTACACCTTCCCTAAACGAACAACAGGGAGGCTTTTGACTTAAAGACTAGTCCATTGCTCTCTGGTTGGTGTTTTATAACAACACAAACAACGATTTATACCGGCCCCCAGCAATCCTTCGCGAAATGTCCAACTTTCTTACAGTTATAGCATTTCCCCTTTTTGGCCTTCCTGGATCCTTCACCACCCCTCTTTCCCTTTTCCGAGGACTGGCCAGCTACGAAAGCCACATCCTGACCTTCCTTTTTGGGTTTCGGGTTCTTTATGGTACGTTGATCAGCCTCATCACAGATTGCATCAATCAAATTCGTTGGTGACAGGGTCTGATTGAGTAGGGATGACGTAGCAGTGATAGCAGCAATGTATGTATTGTACGACTGCAGAATGGATCCTAGTATGACGGAGGTAAAATCCTCATCGGAAAT
Organism: Phlegmacium glaucopus; assembly: GCA_015039465.1. NCBI lineage: Eukaryota > Fungi > Basidiomycota > Agaricomycetes > Agaricales > Cortinariaceae > Phlegmacium > Phlegmacium glaucopus. Next base: position 370,861 of record MU130157.1, on the reverse strand, counting down.
CAAACCTCCCATCAAAGCTAAGTCCTCTCACATCATCTGCAGTTTAACGAGGTGATCTCAAATGTCTCCTTGCTCAGTACACTTCTCTGACTGCAACTTCCAATGCATGTCCACAGTGACCATATGGGATTTCTTTTCCCTTTGGTCCTTGACTGCATCCCACATCAACGCCACCGTTTCCTTTCTCCTTACTTCAATAAAAAGGGAGTCCAGGATTACCAACACCAATGCCTGTTTGACTATATTCTCTTCTATTTCCCATTTCACTCATGAGTTTTCATATTCAATTAATGCTTCCTTTTGCTCTTTCGTTAAAGGTTCCATTCCTACTTGAATAGCAGGCACAGCTACTGGTGGCTTTCCAGTACCATCTATATGGCCTTTCAAGGACGCAGCGGCTGCGGCAAAAAGGAATCGATCTTTGAAAATCACCCAGTTGGATCCGTCGATTTCCAACTTTGGAATGTGCGCAAAGAACTCGAGTAGTTTACCATTGTTCGAAGACATTTTATTATATGGTTGACAGTGTTATGTTTTAATAATTTTGGCCGGGGCCCATAACCTGTGAGCAGCAACAACGGGAAAGTAGGAAGAAACTAGTTAATTATGAGACATGAGGTGGCAGCTACGAAATACAAGTACAGAAGTAGAAACATCGTAACACTAGTATGCATATGAATAAAGAAAGACATTACCTAATCATACACAGTACATAGTATATCGGTTTGATTCCAACAGTCTTGTGTTTCACTTGTTATAGAAATGGGTATTTCCACCCAGTGAATATGTAAACAAGGTACTAGGCAATTAGATATGGATAGCATGGGAGAAACTGACATTGATTCAGATCTCTGCTTTAAAAATCCTCATGGTCATTGACTTCAACTATCTTCTCATCTTCAGTAAGGCCAAGTTGTAAGTTGGTGAGTTTTTCTTGGTCTTCATAGTTCAGTCCTTTGATTAAAGAATGAAGTTCTTTGATCAAAGGTTTCTTTGGCTGGTTCTGGTTCTGATTGTTTTGGCTATTGTTTGAGGATCCTTGGTTTCGGTTTCTTTGGTATCCTCCTTTCTTCTCTTTGCAGTCTTGTGATATATGCCCAGGTTTCTCACATTTGAGGCAAAGTTCTTTGCACATGAACTCACTTCGTTTTTTGTAGCTCATGGCATCTACATCTATGGCATCTGGGTTGTTCTGTCAAGAGGACCAATTTCATCCTTCGTATTTCAGCTTTTCTTCTCAATATTGGGGATTCTTTTTGTTAATGGTTCTCCTAAGATGGCCATTGCCATTCTATACTGTGAATTGTATTGTATTGCTCTTTTGATCCATCCTTTGATTGTCTTTGGAACAGTTTCAGCAAGTAAAATTTTTCTCATAAGAGATGGATTCAGAACTTTTCAATACATCTGGATCAGATGAATGTTATTGGAGGTCATCTTGTTGCTCAATCCTGCTTGTACAGCTAGGAGAGAAAATTCCGTGGAGATCTATTTGGCTGACTTCTTTCCTTGTTTTAGGAGGGTCAACTGGTGTAGGGAATCTTGGGTTTGGTTTGCTTCTTTGAAATGTTCTTTCACAATTGTTAAAAAAGTGTCATAGGTTGGAAGATTGAATTTGCTGGTGGTGACATGTTATGCTGTCAAGCCACATCTCTTTCCATTGCCCTGCTTCTTTATCATTGATGAATGAGAGTACAAAAGCAATTCTTGCTTCTTTGGTGTCATATATTTTGTTGTTTACTGTGAGGTAAATATTACACTCTTGGAGGAACGTCTTGACTTTTCGTCTGTCACCATCAAAAGGCATCAGTTTGTTGATGTTTACTTCTTTGGCGTTACTAGTAGTGGTTGGTGCAGTAGGTGCCATCGTGTTCTCATCTGGTTTCTGAGTTGGATAAGGATTGGTCCAAGGATCAGGTTCTGTTCGTGTTTTGGTAGGATCAGTGAATGATAAGAAAGGGTTTGAATGTTCTCATGCCCAATCTAATGGATTTCTAGATGTGCTGACTGCTGCAAGCACTTCTTCTGTGAGTTCGGGTGTTCTACTTCTGGGTTCAGGTGGAGTAGCAAACAAGTCTTCTTTGTTGCTATTGATTGATGGAGAGTAAGACATCTTTGCTCTGTACTTTTACACTGGCTCAGGTATTTCTCCTTTCACAGTGTTTGTTCAGTTTCATTTCAGTTTATCGGTTTTGGTTTCAGCTAAGTATAACTAATGCTTCTAAGAAGAGAGCATAAAGGAATACAGTAGCTAGTTCTTTTGTTACAACTTCAAACAATTCAGATGTCTCTGATTGTAACAGTCATATAAAGATCAGTTCATTTGTATAATGAGCTCAAAAGAGTGCCAAGAGATCATCTTGAGGTATTGTCTTAAGAGTTTGAGGAAGGTCAAGATAGAAAAGTAGATACAATTCTCAAATCTCAAGAACTAGCTAGAGAATACAGTTGTAGTAAATACAGTAATTATATAAAAGGAATGAGTTGTATAGTGGTATGAGTTGTCCACATGTAAGAGGTGAGTCATAGGTAAGAATAGAAATGACTCATGCAATGAGTCACATGCATGTATGTGAAACGATGAAAAAGGTGTGGTAAACATATGTAAATGGAAATGAAAAGAGGATGTAAAGCATGTGTTGGTGAAACAGTATTGTGTTCGGTGGAGTTAAAGAAAAGAAAAATAAAGTTTGTAACAATATCTCCTCCAATTCTTATCTGTTTTGAATGATCTAGGGCTCATTTTGTAGGTGGCAGGTACAGGAATCTGTACCCGTACCCATACCCATACCCACCTGTACCCTACCCACCAACCCGCAGGGGTTGAAAAACCCATGACAATCCCTAGCTAGTGATTGCCAGGGGTATGCAGGGGGTAGGGGTAGGGGTATGAGGTTTGAGACCCCCAGGAAACCCCTACCCCTCACAGGGGTATGGGGGTATGAAGACTTAAACCCTAGCTACAGGCTGTGGGCAGACTGTCAAAGGTAACATCTCTGTGTCCATTTTTGGCCATGTTAACTGCCTTCTCTGCCCCTCTGGAATGCTGAATGTACATGGTCAATTACCACATTTCTGTGGCAGCCTATTCTTTACCTGCTGTGGGATCATATCAATATGTTCATTGACCTGGGAAAGGAGTGAGCCTCTGGACATTATTATTACTCCAGCGCTTAGGATAGTGTTAGTATATGGTTAAATAATAATCATTTGCATACATCTGCAAAAATGAACAAAAGTGAGGGATTAGACTTACTGGTACAAGTGCTATGCACTGGGTCTAGCTTGGAAAACTGGTGCCAGCAATTTTCTCACCCAGCACCTGTGCTGGATTTGGGCATGTCTACATAGATCCAGCTCACACACTGGAGAGCTAGAACCACTAGAGGTACTGGCTCTAGCTATCCTAGCAGCTTGTTATTTTACTGATGCCATGTGTGACTTAGTAGGTGATCAAACATTTGAAAGACTACAAAATTAGCACAAAATGAGACCATGTTTTCCATCCCATTTCTTTTCACTCCAGCAACCTCTAAAAATGAGAAAAATTGGTTTTTAAATAGATATTATGTATGTTATAGATGATAATATGTCTAATAAGTAGCACTCAAAAGTCACTTGATTCAACAGTATAAATTCATTACCAAAAACTTGACACTGCCCTGCTGAAACCAGTACCTTGTTTTAAGCCCCTCTCACTTGTGAGAGGGGATTAGGTTGAGCCTACCAGAAACCTCAAATAATTACTCCAACTAAATATGGTTAATTTTGTAACCAACAGAATGTAAAAATGAAATATTATCAAATAATTTGCAAATAATAATACCAATCACATGAGAGGTGTCCAGGAACACTGACATAAATTTCCAGGTTCCCAGATTTTGGAGGTCTTTAGACACTTCTGGAGGTTTTTCAGGTTGAGAAACCCCGAGAAACCTGTGGAAGTTAAAATGCCTTCTTCCTTGTAACTTTAGTGAAGTTTTGCACTGGGTTTCGAACCCCCACTGTGATGCGTTTAAAAGAAACAAACCACAACGGATGGGGACGAGACTAGGTCACGGTGCGCAGGCCTACACTGCTTGTTGACGAGGATGACGATGACTCGGAAGACGTTGCATAGATATTTCAATTTTAAACAAAGTAAGCCAGGCCGAACCGAGCTTCCTCATCACTAGGCACACATACTTTGAATGTTTACCAAGGAAAGGCCTAACATGTCAGAAACAGATATAGGCAGAACTCAGAGCGGGGTATTTTAGAATCACTGACTTGAAGGATTACACCGCTCAGAAAGAATGACCGCGACAACATCCCGAATCGTGGAATCTTGTGGCTGATGATCTTCCAGGCGACTAGATCCAATACCCCATGGAATAGGACATTCTCGGTGGTTGTTATTGGAATTAAAGTAGTGGTAACTCCTTTCGTGTAGACTTCGCGGCGAAAGCTCTGGAGCGTCATGAGTCATAGATGCATATTCACATTGAGGGTTCTGGTAGACTACCAGTGCCGGCGGAGAAGGATGATTGGAGTAAATATCATTGAGCGGAGAATAATACTCAGTAAAATCCCAAACATCAATTTCCCAGAGAAAAAGTCCCGCCGGCTGAGAAGACGTTATCTTGAGCAAGTGGTGGGCCTACAGCGGCGGCGCCACCGCCAACAGGCATAAATTCATCAACATGAGGGTAAGGAATGACAGCGTTTAGACATTCTGATCATCAAATTTCGAGAAAAAGGTTTCACCTAGCTGATTTACTTTGGAATGCAAAGATGAGTAGTCGTCAGAATTGAGAGTTTCAGCAGAACAAGATTCGATTCACTGATTGAAGAGAAGGCAAGTCCGAGCCAAAAGAGAGCGTCTTCGATGTATAATGAGCAACCCTCAAGATATCGGTGGAAATATCTTGCTCTGGTGCCGGCGTCCCCCTTTTGGACCATATGATATGAAATTTGCCCGAGTTACATTGCAGTTAGCCTCTTGAGAGAGAATCAGCCGTGGTAAGACATTCCTCGTAGAAAGTCGATAGAAAACAGGTGATCAATGCCGTCAGCGTAAATGAGCGACAACGACGGGTTCAGGGACGAAAACTGAGTATAATATCAGGATATGGGGAACATGAGGTAGGATCGACGTACCTGAAAGCCTGAGGTGGACTACGGCCCTTGTTGTGATCGTCAAGATATTGAGAGTTCGCCAAAGAGAAACGAAAGAGTTAATGACGACCGGCTTTATGCCTGTTTTGGAAAGCCTTCAAATGCTTTTTGTATATAGTGAGACCCCGCAACCCTCATTCTGCATGAGTTAGGGTCGGGGTTCTGTGAAAGATGATACTTCATAATTTCGCTCACGAGGCAAGAAATGATGGAGGAAGTCTTCGCGGTATAAAGATCGAACACTACGGCATCACTCCCAAGGGTACTGGAGTTTCGTTGCTTTATAACCGCATTTTTTAACGGCCAACTGGATAAAAGTAAGTGGAATAAAAACAAACATTTTCGTACGGTAGAGAGGTTTTGTTGCGATTCTAAGACATGAGAAATTTTCCCACCTCGTTAAATTCAATTATTTTCTCGATAACGACTGTACCGCAAGTTGATCGGACTTCACATACCTAGCACTACATGTCAGACGACCAACCGAATTCGTCTTGGATAACAAAGTTAGAGAACTCGGTTGTCACGGGTTAAGCAATGAATTAATGAAACTGTGTGGAGCAGATACAGCCTGAACTCCGAAGTTGGCATGTGGAGTAAAGCACTAGAGGTGTTCATCCAAATTGGCCCACGGTAAGCATATTCTGAGGTAGTACTCGGGAGAGAGACGATATTAACTAAGGTGGAACTTCGAATGCACGTATGGATTTCACTGAGAGGAACGTGTGAACTAATATCCTAAATTGGTATAACGCTTAATCTTGATTCTTGTCAACTTGTTTGTGTAGCTTGACTATATTGCCAGCGTCTTCTGCCTAATTTATGACAGAAGGCAATGACTTACCGATGTGTACGCATTAATGTACTGAAAATATTGCCAGCGCACCGTCTATTCAATTTTCATGGATGATATTAATGGATGTCAAGAGGTAAAAACCAAACTGCGTCCAATCACCGCGATGCTTCAATCATTCAATGAAATCACCATCGACCACAATTGCAATAGGCATATCTAAATCGGAACTTGATCCCGACGGGAATTTGAAGGACATCTGGCAAGTATGTCCATTTTCAAGAACTTACCACGACATCCTCAAAAGGCTTGGGTTCTGCTAGAAGACAAGAGCTTCATAAGCCTAGAAGTTTCGACGCCCCCAATTGGTGTAAATTCATCCGGATCTCTCCCTTCCCCCTCTCGCCCCCACTATCCTGACGCTGATAATACACAATGGCGCCTAAAAAGTACAGCTGGATATCTCTGTGGTTTCTTGTCACAGCACCTATCATTCTTTGGGATGCCGGTTACGTCCTTATGCGGTGAATTACTTCGTTGTAGTGGTTTAACCGTGCTTATCTGCATCCTTTTCAGTCCACGTTCCATGGAAGGCGGCGACCTACGTTGGTTTTGGACCGGTTTCGAAATGTTTGAGAGAATTGACCATGTAAGCATATCACTCAACGCTGTTCAAATTTATCGCGCGCACAGGAATTTACTTCAGGCAAGGTATACAGTGTAAAAGGATATCATGATAGGGCAGGTTTTGCGCCTGCCGCTGGTAAGTTGGACAGTACGCCCTAGATATGCCGTCGTCTGATATCAGTTTTCCAGCTATCTCGAACCTTATCGAAACATCATTGAATGTTTGTCTCCATATACATGCGTCGTGTTGACTGAATTTAAAGTCATTGTATCGCAGCTGGCTTACTTGTACACAGTGCACATATCACCCAATGACATCGCCCCCCTCTTTGGGTTTTCAGGCGCTAGTCTTACGTTATTGAAGACGACTATCTGGGTTTTGCAAGAATATTACTGCGGAGGCTGTTCCTTGGCAGGCAAAGACCACCTTCTGGACACGTTCAAGTTCTGGGTCTGTCCAAACATGTGAGTCGTCAAGCTACGTATAGACCGCGCTGATTAAATGAAGCTAATATCGCTCAATAGAGTGTGGTTTTCCCTTTGCACATTAATTGTGGCTAGACTGGGAGGAGACATCTCGACTTCTCTCACTCGACCTTCGTCCAAGGTAAAGAATACTTAGTAAAAGTTCATTCCGGGAGTTTTGGTGTGGACGAAAGGTGGCGAATAATAGACTTTTTTTTCTTTTTTTTCTCAATCGCGTTGAAATTTGCAACTATGGCTTCTTTTCAGCAACGTGAGCCAAAGTCTACATAAGTCGATCAGCGCACGTATCCTCTAATTTCGCAAGTGAATGAATAGGTTCAATGAGCAAAGAAGACTTGAAATTTTTTATTGGCTTTCGAATTCAGATGAAATGGAACATTCTCTGGAAATTTGCCACACTATAAAACTAGTCTTGAGCTCATTGCATTACATCGATCCGAGTCGAATGTGACGTATTTGCTATAGTAGAGAGAGAACAAAGTATCGACTAGTTGGATAATGGACATGTACTCGAAAACTGTTGAGCTCTACGCGGTGAGTACTTGAACATTGTCAAGTTATACATAGCTCTAAGCTAAGTTCGTCACGTTCCCTTTTTGTTCCGTAATAGACATGAATAGCAGACTTTTAGATCCTCACCATCACGTCTTCACGACTACTTGAAGAAGTATGAATTGACAGTTACGAATCATGTCTGCCGTCATATTTCCTTCAACATTGTACTTCATTCTGGCAACGTGGAAGGAAGCCAATTCACTAGAACTGTATCCGATGGAATGTCGGAAGAATCGTTGAGTTGTTTTTGTGGACACGTATAGCCCGAGGACTGGGGTTGGACTCGTTTTGCACAATGACTCCGAGTTAGCCGAATGGAAGCAAATTGAATATTCGACTAGAACATATTTGAGGTCCAGTGGCATCTCATCGTTATCGTGCAGATAGATACTGAGATAGTATAAGTGACAGCTAGTGACAGTCCCAATGGAGCATAAGCTGTTTGGTTCCGCCTTCTGGAACAAATGCGTGGTCCTAATGAAGACGTTGTCCGCTTCATGTACCTTCCATTGAATTCGGCCAACCCTCAGCTCAGTATACAGACACATCTGAACCCTTTTGATCATTATTCAGACTCTAGAAAGCACGGTTACCAAGGTGGCTCGCGAAATGTTCGTTTGGGTCGAGTTACACCCTCAGGAGGAGGTGCAATAGCGAAGAGTGAGGATGGCATAAGATGCGCGATCGCAGGCAAAGAATGTAGGTATCAGGCTTTTGTATCTGCTGACTCTTTCATGACCTGCTAGTGCTCATGTGTAGCTTTGAGGATCGTTCGTATTTCTGAGAATTTGCAAGTCCAAAATCCAGACCACAAATCAGCTGTGGGACCAGGAGGACATAGAATCGATGCGTCGCGGAACTTTTGGGACGGGAGTGGTCTCAAAATCGATAGCGCAAGTACCGACGTTGCATGGGGTCACGGCTGTAGGTATTCATTATTTTCCTTGTGTCTCGACGCTGATACCAATGATAGTGTTCAACAATAAGATCTTGACCAGCGCTCGTAACGGGGAACTAATCTTGTGGGACCTTAATAAATCTGGAGTCACTAAATATGGTGGGTTGATTTTGGTGAAGACATGAACTACTCTAATTTATGTGAAGAACGGAGGACGAAAGACCACATTCGCTCAATTAACAAGATGTCTGTGTCCCAAGTTGTCCATCATTACTGCATCACAGGTTCCGCAGATGGAGATCTGCGTGTTTGGGTGAGCTTCAACTTCACTAATGTGTAAATGTAAGATATGAACGTGGCATAGGACTTACGGGATTTAACAAAATCTATCATGCGTGTCCACCATCCCACATCTGTTCGCAGCGTTGTCTTCTCCCCAAGCTATTGGCAACCCCTGCAGGCGGTAGCTGGCCTAGACAATGGCAGTATATATCGGTAGGATTCGTTGCTATATGCTTGGTGCTCATTTATGACTTTGTCATCAGATGGGACCTCAAAATGGGACAGCGTGGTCTGTTGGACAAGCTCCCGGTTGCGCATACTGCATCTGTCACCTCTTTGGATTGGTGCTGTGCTGGAGGGGTCAATCCACAAAGCTCAGGCGCCATGGGCGTTGCGGTCCAAAATGAGAATATTGGACTTGGATGGCTCGTGAGTGGCGGACTTGACCGATGTGTCAAGGTCAGTAACCAGCTCCAGTATATATATATTCTTTTGGCCAACTTAAATTTCTTCGCCCAGGTATGGGACCTCACTGCTCCTGGAACAGGCAGTCATATACCTCACAGACCGACGTATACCCTTCATCCCTCATTTGCTATTCGCCGTGTTGCATGGAGACCAGGATACCAATGTGAAATTGCTCTTGTCTCAAGCACAGAATTTGCGACCGGTCCTTCAGATTCTTCCCAGGCATCCCCAGGTTCCAACCCCTCCGGTTTGCTGACCCGGGCAGGGAGTAGTTCAGGATTGGATTCGGTCTTCCGAGGGCCTAGTGGTCTTGAGAGTATCTATGCTGTCAAAGACAAACTCAATGTCCCAACCGTTTTAGAGCCTAAAAGTCTTACATTGGCTTCTGGAGTTGGGGATTCTGTGGAGATATGGGATGTTCGACGAGGGTGGATAGCAAAGTGGTCCGTGGCTGGTTCGGCTGTTGAAGGTGGCATCTCAGGTAAGGAGGCAATGTCCTGAATTTTAGATTACAATGTCTGAAAAAGAGTATAGATATCGCCTTTGGCGACTCGCATGCGATCTGGGCTCAGCATGCCAGTGGATCTTTCTCGCAGATCGATTTGAGAGACGCTACGAAGCCGCTTGATGCTATACCTCGTGTGGCAGCGACATGGGAGGTGACTGGGTCAATAGCGTTCGTTACTGAGAAAAAGAATCATTGGGAGATTCCTTACGATGATTTGTGAGTGTGAACTGTGTTCATGTCGTCGATTTCTCACAGATGTGTCGTCACAGACAACCCGATGCGCAACGTTATGGTTCAGAGCTTCGAAAAACTTCAAAGGCCCTGGGGGATCCTCCTGCCCGGATCACGACACAGTCCATGGCTACATACGTTCATGACTCCTCTACCCCTGATTTAGAAACTTTCATGCATCTAGCCAAAGCATATGTCTTCGAAGGTCGCGATCGGACCGACATATGCGCATACAATTCTGCAGTAAAGCCTGTTTACCATTGCGTTGTGAAGCTGCCCTTATATCACTTTTAGATTGCTTTTTCAGCAGGTCATGAATCTGCGGCCCAATTTTGGTTGCTCCTCGGTGCTACATTGGCTAGATATTTACCCAGTTTCCCTCCTTCCCCGCCTCGTTCTCCACGTCCGAAGCCCAAAAGCGCGACCATCCCTTCAAACCTTCAAAATTCCCCTCGAGCGTCCTCGATTTATTCTTTTCCAGCTTCTTTCAGCCAGAAAACAGCCGAACCATCCTCATTTGGTTATAAAATAAGTCCTGGTCGAAGGTCAGTTAGCAATGGCGATGTTTCCAAAATGGCAGTTCATAATGCCTCTTCGTCCACTACTCGCAGGCTGACCCCAACTTCCTCTTCTTCCCCGTCACCGCGTCATTTCCCCGTATCCCTTCCGCCCCCAACTCCACGAATGTCTACACTATTTAGTCGACGAGACTCGGTAGATTCTAATGCATCAAGCCAGGCCTCTATATACCGACGCGCGTCTATCAATTCGGGTGATCGTAGTGTTTCCAGCTTACGACACGTAGGGGAGGGAGTCTTGGATTCTTCATCTTCATCGTCTGGAAGTGATGGGGGCGAGGAAGGAAGCGAGACAGCCGGAGCGAAATCCAGTGATCCAGAGATCAGCCTTCGTCCTCTCGATTCTCCCCTTTCAACTGCGCTGCGTATGATGCCAGCTCCGAGTCCGTTGTCCAGAGTAGCAGGTCGTCACGTGTGGACGGAAGATGAGCTTGATGGGGAGGGCAATGATGACGATGCTTCATCACCATCACCTCAATCTACTGATACAGATTCAAATGGATCCAGTCCTCCAAGGAGGACTAGAAGGCCTTCGATGACATCGCGAAGAGGCACAGGGCGTATCAAATCACGTAGTCGAAGTTCTACTGTCGCTTCTCTCCCTGCGCCCCCACAACCATTGATCCACCGAGGTTCTCGTAGCAGTATACGGACGGTCACTGTAGGGGAAACATCCTTTAACGGCCAAGGAGGCAATGGCTTTCAGCAAGAGAGTAGTAGCCCCTATCAGCGCAGTCCCTATCAACGCAGTCATGCAGGCCTTGCAGGCCATGGTAGGCAGAGATCCCAGGCCATCTCCGAGTTGATGCTTAATGGAGCAAAATCGGCACCTGTGGTTGATCAAGACGAGAGAAATGATTCTCCTGATGACAATCGTTTATCGGAAAGACGAATTGAGGCAATAATGACTGAGGAGGTAAGGATCAAAGAGACGACTTTATGCGCTTTGCAGGAAGGTTTGGAAGTGTTTGCGGAGGAAGTATGTTTGTCACAATTGTAAATGTTTTTTTGCTTGGCTGAAATCAATTTTGTAGGGTGATGTACAAATGTGCGCTATGCTTGCACTTGTTGCAGCTGAAGAACTCCGAGTATCTCGACTTCGAGCGACTCGCTTCTTAGACTCGTATATAGGTGTGTTATATCGATCGATTGCTGCTCAGGGCACAAAAAGACTCAAGGGCTCTTGTAGAACTGTTGACGCGTTTGCGATTGCACACGTGTACTGCATATTTGCGCAAGTACTGCCAAAAAGAGGAAATCCGCAATATTACCTTGGTATGTCCGGTGTCAAATCATGGATCAGCTTTCCTCAACCTATATCATAGCTGGAGACCACAATATATACTTCGTGTGGAAAATGTCGCAAACCCCTGTTGTTACCAGCTGGTATATGCAACAACCCTCCTGAGCTTAATCGAGGAGGATTTTCGTATTGCTTGGCTTGCTCGAGATCTTGCGTCATGTGCTCTATTTGGTACCTCTTCTTTTTTTTCCAGTTTCACGTGTCTTTACTAAAAGCGTTGTACGTTTCAGCCACCTACCTGTACGAACATTACTCTTTCAGTGCGCTGTTTGCAACCATGGAGGACATCAATCCTGTTACCGTGAATATTACATGCGGCAACCCATGGTCGACTTGCCTTCCTCCTTCTTACCTCAGCTGATCGATGTTAATGAAGACGATTCGAGTTCGAGTTCGACCATTAGTTCGCAAAGCACTCCGGTTGATCCATCTATTACTGAAAGTCCGCTACAGCAAAGTCATATATCAACCAAGCTTGCAGGACATCTATGTGCAGCTGGATGCGGTCATTTCTGTTGGGCCGCAAATAGGGATTCGGAAGAATAATAATTAAGAGGTTGTATACTTACTGTATTTCAAAACTACAAATGATAATAACGAAGTCAGAGAGCTCAAGGCGGCATCCCAACTGTATCGAGTCAGAAGTCTCCCTGACGCAAATGTTCCACGCGTAATAACCAAATAGGACCAAAGTTTGACGTGGGTATATAAACCGATTCCTTCTCTCTATCTTTCTCCAGCTTGCTTCACACACCAAAGCCATCGCTACGATTCTCGTTCCACACAGGAGCTTCCTGCTCGCAGGTTTACCTCTTTATACGCGAGATGGCAGCATTCTACCCTCGCTCGCTCCATTCGAGAATGTTGAGCCGCTGAGGATCGTCATACGGGTGTTGCATTAGACATCCTGAGCACTTTACTTTCGACGCCTATGGCAATCGTTGCTAGTCATTATGGGCCGCGAGGTCCTTTTGTTATTTGGCTTGTGGAATGTGCCACATTGGCACTTCTTCAATGCTATGAACCCTTCTGAACTACGCTTTTCCTTCGGTCAAAGAGGTCGGGGGACATTGTTGCTCGACTATCTGGACCAGGACTTCTGGGGACTGCAATAGCCCTCATTCAAGTCCCTTCCAGTTGTGGAGGTTCCTACGTGTCCTTTGTGACTGGTCGTATATCTTTTGACGATGCACTTGAGAGTACATGTCTGTAGTCCGCGATATGTTCTATTATAGTGAACGCTGAACGCGATGACTTTGTACTCGATACTTGTGGGCCGTCAAGGTACAAGACAGGGTACCCCTTCCTTTCGTGGGTGAAAAACCTGTATTCGATCGTAGGAGGGTGTCTTCGTGCTGGTCCCCCGAGTTTGACGCGACATGCCCAGTTGCCGATTCGGGTTGCATTTTGTGTTGGTAGGCATCCTAGGTGCCTGCTCTTGGATATGATGGGATCATCAAATCGCCCTTATGCAGGCAGGTGGTTGTTGGTCAATGCTCATTACATATCACTGTCAGGCTCATCTCTGCCAGTGGTTGAGCTTGACCTCCAAGCATGCATCGTCAATGAGGAAACTTGTATTTGGTCTGGTGATACGGGTGTACGAGGTGAAGTGTACAGAGGATACAATATCAAGTATCGTAGGCATGGACCCCCTTTATGGTTGTGTCTATGACATGCTTAGACGCAGTATGCCTTCGATGGTCTGGTGTTAATTTTTTGATCTCGCTCCTTTTGTTGAGCATTTGAACTTGGTTTTTCCAACCCTTGACAGTATGTTCCTATTATATGATTGTCTTCTATTAGCTCGTAAAATTTGATCCTGCTTTCAGTTCTATCAGAAATATGTGTGTGTTGGGATGAAATTCTGTGTTTGTATATCAATGGCTTATCTACTATTGAACAATTCAAGGCAGCAAATCGAGCCATTTGTCTTCAGCCTTTCTCTAGTTCGCACTCTCCCGGTCCACTCAGCCCTAGTATATCTCCCCCCCTTGCCAATCTTCACCCCTCAGCACTGTCGGCGTTCCCTGATTTTCCATAAAAATTACTTATTGTATCTATGTATTTAGTCATTTTTATGGTCTAAATACCAGAAGCTGGTGAATTCCCCGTGAAATGTTGTAAATGCGACAACGACTTGACACCTTGCATTTACGGAAAGGGTACCGGACCTTTTTCACTCTTTACTTTCAAGCCTTTTTTGCGCTTTTTTCGCTTGTACAACCACAAAGAAGTAAAATGTACGAATCTTTTGAACTACAAATTATATATCATAATAAACCCGGTGTCCATATCTCAATTGCCGTCTTCATCGTCCGAGTAGGCTTCACCTTCAACCTCTTCCACAGGATTAACCTTTTCAACTTCATAGTCGTCATAACCCATTGTCCCTGGGGTAGGACCAGTTTCATCATCTTCGGTCCAGTCGTAGGATGCTGGTCCAGCTTCAAAAAACGGCTTTAATTGAAGAATAGCAGCTTTCTTGTCGTCCCTTGCCTCATCCAATAGATCACGAGATGCCAAAAGCTGTTTGAATACATTGGTACCCTCTGGGACTATCTCGGAATTAAAGACCTTTGACGAGCATCCAATAACATCAACCCAATAACAAGGGTGCGCGTTGCGTGTCGGGTCCCTCTCGTCCACTGGATGTACTTTGCCGCTAGTTTTATAGACCTCCTCGTTTTGACGCGCTTTGACCTTATGTGGTGAGGTTGGAGGATGTCTGTTACTCTTCGGCACGTTTGCCTTGGATGAATCGGCATCGGTTGTGGCGGCGGCAGGTTTGGACAGTACTTTGACGGAAAATTGAAAAACAAGTACAAAGTATGGCGTTGGCTTCTTGCTCATTGTGTCGTCGAATATTCCGAGGGATTCGGCAGAGAAGTAAACATCCTGCAGACGACTCGAATTCTTGATCTGAATGAGAATCCAAGTTACAGTCTTCCGACAGAGGCTATCATCAGGATTCCCATCAAATACAGGGATACCCAAGTCAACACCTTCTTGACGATCAAAGAATTGCCAAGCATTTCCCCTCGCTAAAGCTTTCCATCCTGCTGCAGTTGAAAGAGCACTAGCATCGCCAGCCCGGGCGAAATGAGTAAAGCGAACGTATTTCCCCGAACACGCAGTTTCAATATTTTCCCCACCCACTCGATTTCGGGCCTTGCTCAAACGAATATTTTCCCATTGGGCGCCGAACATAGCTTTAAAATACGAGAGCAATGGGACAGCTTTGCCATGGCTATATTCATCTCCTATAAGATCGGGGCCACCTTTGGCAATGCAGGTGTCTTGCGCACGAAGACATATATATCGTCCAACAAGTTCGCCTCGTTCACCCTTTGCGAGGAAGCCCTTGGTCAGAGTCTCTTGGAGCGTTTCCAAAGGATTAAAATCATGATAACTTTCGCTTTCCCAAACATATGCTGCCCCTTCCATGACGATAGGTTCGGACGGGTAGCCAGAGTACATGTAATTTTGGTGTTCAGGGACATTATATGCCACACTCATGTGACTGTCGACGAGTGTATCCTGCAGCAAGCGAACAGAATCGAGCGACGTGTTGAGTTGGAGTGATAGACGAGCAGATAATGCTGCGATTTTTGCCTCTTCGGACAAAGGTCTTCCTCCTGCATTTAGCATTAGCTTTTGAGCGGCAAAGCGGACAATCTCATTCAACATTGTTGCCTTGGTCCCAGGATTCGTCAGCCGTGTCCACCACCTACGTCATAATATGTAGTCAGCTCATCTTAAATCAGAATGTAACTACGCTTACAAGGGTCGTCCAAAGCGAGCAGAAAATTCAAGAGTGCAGACTTCGCGAAGAGTCGACTTCGATTCATTGACAATAGTCGTTCCGTTCCAACGGTCAAACGGTGACAAGATAAATGGCACTGGTCGTGCAAGTCGAGTTGCAAGCTCCCGGCCGGACTTGAAGCTTGAATTTGTTGATAGTATAATTCCGAAAAGGCCCTCGTTCCCACAGAGTTCGATTGCATGTAGCATTGCATCAAGTAAGTTGCGTTTCTCGCCCCTATCTAGTGTGATATCGATAACACTCAGATAGTGACACTCGTCGATATAAATAATGGCTCGAGGGAACACTTCTTTGGAAGGAAAAAGGCTGGCCAAGTTCCGGAATTCGCTAACGAGATGTCCCTCTGCAGATGCGATATTTTCCTTTCATTAAAAGCTAAAAATAAATACAATCATTGGCTAGCAGACACTCACGGAATAGTCCAAATTATTGCACGCGTCAGTGTACAGCTGTGTTCTGGCCGGACTCGGAGCACCATTAGATGGTTTGAGTAGTTGATACCAGCCACGGGCGAAGTCATTCTTATCGATTGGTTCCGATAGGAGTTTCTTTGAGATCTCTCGGATTATCGAACGAAGAAGATTGATACACAAGCGTTGGGCTTCAAAGGCCGAGACCCTGCCTTTGAAGAATTTCCAGAGAGGTGCATCACCGCGAGGATAACCTGATGGACCGTCACCAGATGACGAAAAAATTGACAAATTATCTTACCAGTCTCATCTGGATGTCTCAGACAAATAGGTATGGTAAATACGCACTTAAAAAAACAAGTCAGTGATATGAGCCTTGGATGAGTTGGACAGTCACCTTTGCCAGCTCGTCTACTATTCGTGATTTTCCCATGCCAGAACTTTGGACAATTGGAGTAATTGTACAGTATGGTGATTTAACTTTTGCTGCAATTCGCATTTCGGACAGAAGTTGTATGTGCGCGTTTCCAACAAAGTCGACTTCCCAGGCAAATACGGCAGACGTTAATCCAGGTCCATATTGAGGTGGGGGGGGTGGCCGCCTAGCTTTCTCTTCCTCGAGCCAAGCTGTTCGTTATCAGCACAAGAAAGCATCAAAGAAAAGGAGTCTCACCGAAGACGGGTTCCCAGTCTTTTGACTTGATACTTTTACGGCATTCTTCTGCTAGTTTCGTGTTCGCCTTGATCGCGGCCAAGCAATTCCTCTTCGAAATGTACTTTTCATCAAGAGCGTCTTGCCACGTAGAATCATTCCAGCCGGTTTCAAATAAATTTCTCAATACCGATGAGAGATGTCCATCATCAGTTCTGTTGGAGTCGATAGGTTCGGAAAAACAGGTGCTAGCCAGGAGCTCAGCAACTGGCGTTCTCTGATGGTCGGTAGTCATGGACGACGTCGAAGCTACTATCTGGCGGCTGCGTTTTACAGGCAGCTGAGGGTTGAGTTCACTATCGTTCTTGGTGGCTTTGCGTTTCCCTTTCATCATTAAGTCCTATTCGCGGTTATGCCTAAACTGTACTTGCTTAAAAAAGGCGTCGTCAAGAAACAAGATTTGGTGGATTATAAACGAGAATGAACTAAACATAACATTAGTGTAGCAGGGAAAGCAGGAGACATGGAATGCAATGAGATGCAGGAGACAAATCTCACCAAGAAATGAGGAGGCGAAGCCTGTTACTCTAATACTCATACAAGAGGGTGAGAATTGATAAAGGGAATGAAATACGAAGCGCTTACCTCGATAGAAGAATATATAACAGACATGAGACACATTCCGTCAATTGTCTATCCAGGTCTATAAGACAGTGCCGACAGGTTTCAAACTCCGACACACTAATAATAGTATACTTAAATTTTAAAAAAGAAACCGCCGATGGCTGCTCAGAGTCGTGGTATTTTGCTAATGGGTTAGACCTTTCCCGTAGCCTGGCTTGAAGTTGGACCGCTTGTAAACCCCTTGCTTTCCATGCACCATGCTCTTCAACCTGTTCCTCGTTCTCGGACCTCAACGGACTTCTACGGTTAACAGAAACTACACCGTAAGTCTAAGGGTCGTCTGGAAGGCTGGAGCACATATGAACCGTACGAGGCTGCCACGCTGTTGATCGTTTCTAACGTCTGGCTATACATTAAATTTCCGGAAGGCAGCATTATTGAGAAGCATAATGTACCCTCAGTCAAACTCCTTCTATTGTATCCGTCTTCGTAATGTAGAGTATCATTCAAGCTTCTCGCTATCCAAAGATGTTTGATTCACATTACGCTCGTAGGTGCAATCAATCGTGAAGCTAGTCGGAAAACTTGCCACTTTCAGGTGATGACTCTTGTAAGCGATAACGGGAATGAATGGGACCAATTCATGTTTCGGAAATTCAAATGATAGGGACTTTTAGACTGGCAGATCATCGATGGATCCTCAAGACATCAACATGCGAAAAAAATTGAACAAAGGGACGTAAAAATATGCTTGGCTTCTGAGTGGCTTTCGGGCATCCATCATCCAAGTTTAACGTTGCTTACCAAAGGACCCTTGGAAGTACAAATAGCTTGCAAGCTGCTGGTGTAAATACCTCCTCCGACCTCCGACTTCCTCAAACCTGGCCAGCAACGAACTGTCATAACTCTGTAGAGCTGACACGCTGTGCAGGCATACCAATGGATCACGACGCCAATTCAACAAGCTTAATTCAGCAGGAACACAAAGGGTAAGGTCATCCTCATATCATGTCAAGTCAGTGACCAGCAACGATACCCATCGCGCAGCGTTGCGACGGTGCGCGGGCCGTGTGCCGTGGGAATGAAGAACGTATGGGATCACCTGGCCAACTGCTTTCCGTGCCTGCGAGCTAGCGGCCGTTCAGACGACCAACTCCTTAGTTCGAACAATACTGCTATGAATTGCATATCAGAAAGGTGAGGCCCATCTAGTTGAATTTTCTCCGATTTATTCAATTTTACCTACAGCTTGTTTTCAGTCACCCCAGTGGAACTTTGCTATCATCTGACCAAAATCAGTTTTCAATCGTTTCTGCATCAGAATGGTGAAAGCTCTTGTACTAAAATATAAATTTACCTGTTCTTTTTCTGATACTTTCCGCTCAGTTGCCATCCCGGTCTAGGGGAAACAGTTGGGCAATATCAGCATTGTTCAGATACTATAGTCAACAACCACGTGTTTGCCTTGATTATCGGGATCAATAAGTACCAGGATGCGAAAATACGTAACCTTAAAGGATGTATCAAGGACAGCGAAAACGTTTGCAGGTTCTTAACGGAGTCCCTACATGCAAACCCACTTCATATCAAACATCTACGGGATGCGGAAGCAACGCGAAAGGAAATTTTATCTACATTCGAGGAACACTTCATTAATAACCAAGATATACACCCAAACGACACCATAGTTTTCTACTTTGCTGGTCATGGAAGCTACGAAACTCCTGCGGAAAACTCCCTTGCCCGAAATAATATGGAAACGATCTGTCCTTACGACGACAGAGCGGAAGAACGCGGAATCCCTGATCGCACTTTTGCCTCCCTCATGAGGCGACTGGCATCCATCAAAGGAAACAACATTGTCGGGTCTTATTATTTTACACACCTTTTATATTTGCTGATTATTGATTTCAGACGGCAATATTCGATTCATGTCATTCTGGAGGGATGGGCCGGGGCTTGGATTTAGAGAATTCACGTTTCCTTGCACCTCCTGATTCGCCCTTTCCAAAAGGCCTTGACGAAGACATCTGGAATCTAGACTCTCCTAGATCCCCTACAGAAATACAAGATGACCACCTTCCATATTTTCCACTAACATCGCACATTCTCTTTGCTGCATGCCAGCGTGATGAGCTCGCCTATGAAATACCTCTATCGACAGGTGGCCACCATAGCGGGGCTTTCACCAGTCTCCTCCTAGACCTTCTCCGACAACCTGGGCGCAATCTTACCGAAACCACGTATATCGGTCTATTCCATACTCTGGAGCGACCAGAGAACAAGTCACGGTTACCAAAGCAAACTCCATATGTGGAAGGGAATAACAAGACAAGGATTCTTTTCAGCATGACAGACCTTGGCCGTCAATTCCCAGTAGTGTTAAGCAAGAACGAGACGTTCTCAGTGCCTGCTGGCACCATTCATGGAGTTGATGAGGAGACAGAGTTCACAATCACCAGCGGCAAGGATTGCTTTGAAGGGTTGAAACCGTTTCATGTCTCGCCTCTTAGCTCCATTTTCAATAAACTTGATAACATGTCCCTGAAGGATGATTCAAGAGCTGATATAACCAAATGGAATCAGTTTCATCCGAAGGTGTTCATCCACCAATCATCCGATGGTCCTTCAGATTCGCTCGACTATGACGTTGTAATTTCTCGATCTCCGGATGGACGCATGAAGCTGGAAAGGAAGGACGAACTTATCCCTCATTATGCAGAAAGCGACATTCAATTCACTCCACAAGATGGCTCCTTAGAACTCTCCACTCCAGACTCACACCTCTCGACTATAATCGACGCGGCAACTCGCTTCAATTTTCACCTTCTTCTTCAAAGCAGATCCAATCGTATAGGTGACAAATTACAAGTCAAACTCGAACGTTTGTCAACGCTTGGAGAACTTGGACATGATACAGAAATCATCTTCTTTCCGGCCGAAAATGGGGAGGATTTCTTTACGTCGAGCGAGCCTCTAAGGCCAAAGGTCAATATCAAAAAGGGACCCAAAGTTACAGCAGCAGTAAAACTCACTGACTTGAACCCGCTATTCGGCTTCACGCTTAGCATCCATAACTACCAGACCCCTCTTTTTCCGTACGTCTTTGCTTTTGATGCTGCCACTTACGAAGTTGCAGTACGTGGGTTTTTATTTGTGGCATAAAGGCGAACGGAATGCTCACTGAAGACTTTTCTAGTCATTTTACCATCCCGAGCATACAAAAGAGGGACCACTGCGTGCCAATAAGGTAGTCACAGTCGGCTATGGCAGTGAGGGTGGATATCCCATCAAATTCCAGCCAAACGAGGTTACGTTCTTCAAAATTTTTGTCACGTCCAAGTATGTTGACTTGAAAGGCCTTGTACAAGAGTCACCTTTCCCAGAGGACGCTGATCGTATGCCGAAAAGGCCGCCTCTGATTCCTAAAGACTTTTGGGAGTCTTGGATCTACATAGTTAGAAGTTGAGGATACGTAGTAGCAGTTGAATTATGCCCTTCTGGAACACAAAGCAGGGAAAATATATCAATTAGATGGCGGGAATTTTGGAATAAAAAATTCCTTAGAGTACTTGACTACTTTCCAATTGTTGGATTTTCTCTTAGAACCTGACCTAGAATGTGAGGGTTGAACGTTGAAGCGCAATCAACGTTGAGTCTGACCGGGTAATCTCGGGATAATTGGGAGGCAGCCTTGGTGATCGAAACATTTAAGATGTGAATTTTGTCAATATGGACAATCTTCACTCAAAAATTTGCACATTGCTTTCTACTTTACCCCTCCCTCCCCATTCATATTGTGGTGATTGATCCTTTTAGTAGAATTCATGGCCAACCAGCTTCAAACAAACAATAATAATCGTTACATTATAAGCATATGTCCAAAGCTGATGGAAACGAACAGTGAACAATCGAGTGCATAATCTGATGATCTCCGCTGAAAGCTAGTCCATAGATTGCACTATCTGAGAAACTACTTGACAACTTAATGATCTGAGCCAGTCGTAGTCTTGTAGATGTAGTAAAATAATAACTGCATTTCTACCATTGCCTGGGTGGAGCTACATGATGTTCTGAACACAATTCACAACTCCATTGCAGGAGGAAGCATTGACAGTAATCATAAATTTCTATCTAGAATTGCTTTTACCCCCGGTCCCCCTTTTTGGGCTCGTTTTGACTGCGAGTAAGGGAGTCCTTACTCGTACCCATTTATTTCCCTATGTAACAGTTTCGATATACTACTGGTACAATATGCGTGTCACACCGTAAAAGATAATAAAGATGAAAACAAGATGTACGTGTATGTGAGTGTCTATATCCTATGTACGCCCAGGTGCCCCAGAAGAGAAAGGTGATACCACAAAACCCAGAGAAAAGAAGGAAGACGACCAAAGATTCAAAACCGACTAAAAACCAAAAAAAAAAACTACCATGAATTAGAGATGCGTTTTGACAGCAAAAAAATGGGTGATATAGAGAGAGCAAATCTGATAACAGTATCTATGTGACTAAACGCCTAGCATCAGGATAGAACTTCTGCTTTGCATTCGCCATGTCCATAGGAATAAAGAAAAATAAGCGACGCCCGTGTATGCGTCTGTCAAGCGATCCTAGTTGAAACCCCGGAGAAGATGGAAAGGAAAGGGAACGGGATAAGCCTAGTGATTCGCTCGCTCTTGGGTTGGAGATCCTGGCGGACTGGCGGCTTCTTGCCCATCTGTGATATTTGCCATAGTCGATTCGTCACTCTTCAAGCTCTGTTGACTTCCAGCGCTGCTCCTTCTGCGTCCCAACAGATTCAAACCCCATTTGAGGCGTCTTTTAATTAGGTTAGGCGGAATAGGTGGGTTTGCCTGTACTTTCATCTTCGGATGGGTGGCGTTATGTGACGGATAGTGGGAGGATGGGGGAAAAGACAGTTGTGTTAATAGTTGAGAAGATGTCGACAATGTGGGGAATGAACCCGATGATGGGGAGGAGGTTGTTGGGCTAGAAAAACCAGGTGTGGGCGGGTCCGATCCGGAGCTGCAGGTCCTGTTGGTTTCTGGGAACGGATACTCAAAACGAGTATTATCATTCGCGAAAGGGGTCCCCACGATTTGAGATGGTGAATGAAGAGGTAAATTGTCTAGATTTATTGACTTGGGTGCAATTGCCATTGGTTTTGCGGGGGTACTAGGTGAATCAGGCATGTGGTCGGTTGTGTGATCGCCAATAGTTTCAACTACTGATATCGAGTCAGATAGATCTGACTCGATTGGAGGGGTGGGGGTGGAGCGCTGCGGTAGGATGAACGAGTGTAGGATGAACGAGTGGATTATAAGGAAAGCAACGAGGGAAACACACTTTTTCGCTATCACCAGGGTCGGCAGACGTGACGCTGGGCGTCATCGTGTAACCGTCATCGACTCCACTATCGATAACGTTTTCGTTTGGAATCGAATTTAAGGTTCCTGAAGTGTCCATGAGAATAACGGTTAGGGCTATGAAAGGAGGCTATGTAATATAGCCCATGCCTAAAAGATTGACATCCTTCCTAGAACGAAAACAGACCCCAACACGTGCGCACACATGTTACGCATGCGGGCTCTCACATCGACCAGCGACTTGGAGAGCACTTGGGAGACCGCCAACGAGCACCATGCCAACGCCTGAACAGAATAATGATATCTACAAAATTTAAAACTGGGGAGTCGTGAAGTTTGAGAAAATGTTTATTCGTTTGACTGGCTTCTTTTGTCGAAATAAACATTCTGGAGGAAATGGCGGCGAGGTCAAGATTGGGTACGAAAATGCAAGGAGATATTGTGTCCAACAATTTAAAGGTTTGCAGTTAGCATGCTAGAGCGGTCTGGAGCGGTCTCGGCTTGGGCCCCATGACATGACTCGGTTTTTGATTCCCTCCGAATGTGTTCATTCCTAAGAACCTTTCAGAAACACTCAAGAATGACGCTTTAACCATGTGAGAGACTGCCTCCAGGCTATTCATCCCCTTAGACTGTCTCACGCACCACGAACCCTGGTGATAATATTCAAAAGTGCCATGACTTCACCAAGTTCGCCATAGAACCCCACAAATTTATCGATTCTCACTCTCTTGTTATAAATGGTGGAAGACGAATCGTTCTATCTATTACCCACTTGGCATAATATGTTACCTTACTACCTATAATGGCAAGAGAACCCAAAAATACACATGAAATCGAAGGAAACAAGGGAAACAGCAGAACAGGTAGCTTTAGTGACGTCAGTAACATATGGCCGCGTGGAGAGACTGCCAGAGAAGACAACATATATATTATGAGTCGGACAATGATGATCTATAGAATAAAATTTTAATTACCATACTTTACATATTTTAAATAACACGGGTATCAATTCTACGGGGTAGGATGCCTGAAATACTTGAGTTTTCGTTTTAGAGTCGATATGAGCGGTTTCAATGTGGCTGTGTACTGACTGACTAAGCAGCGGCAACCATTTGCAGACGGTGCGCCTCTCCAAGTTTAGGCATTGACATAATGGCATGTGGCTTAACCACAATAGGACTTTTAATGATGAAAGGGAAACCCAAAGCCGCCAAGAACTCAACACTGTAAAACGCATCCGCCAGACAGTAGCTTCAACCTCGTCGATGACTACCGATCATCGTAGAACGCCAATTGCTGAGCTCGTGGATAGCAATGCTTTTTTCCAACTTGAATCATTGGACCCCAACAAAACTGATGATGGATATCTCTCAATCGTATTGCTGAATCTATTTGACACCGTCTATGATGACCCTACGTGGAAAGACGCTCTCGATAAAAAGTACAGGTTGAGCGACAATTGCTTGGCCGCAATCAAGGCGAACACGAAACTAGCAGAAGAATGCCGTAAAAGTATCAAGTCAAAAGACTGGGAACCCGTCTTCGGTGAGAGTTCTTCTCTTTGGTGCTTTCTTGTGCTGATAATGAATAGCTTGGCTCGAGGAAGAGAAAGCTAGGCGGCCACCCCCCCCACCTCAATATGGACCTGGATTAACGTCTGCCGTATTTGCCTGGGAAGTCGACTTTGTTGGAAACGGGCACATACAACTTTTGTCCGAAATGCGAACTGCAGCAAAAGTTAAATCACCATACTGTACAATTACTCCGATTGTCCAAAGTTCTGGCATGGGAAAATCACGAATAGTAGACGAGCTAGCAAAGGTGACTATCCAACTCATCCAAGATTCATATCACTGACTTGTTTTTTTTTTAAAGTGCATATTTACCATACCTATTTGTCTGAGACATCCAGATGAGACTGGTAAGATAATTTGTCAAATTTCTCGTCATCTGGTGACGGTCCATCAGGTTATCCTCGCGGTGATGCACCTCTCTGGAAATTCTTCAAAGGCAGGGTCTCGGCCTTTGAAGCCCAACGCTTGTGTATCAATCTTCTTCGTTCGATAATCCGAGAGATTTCAAAGAAACTCCTATCAGAACCAATCGATAAGAATGACTTCGCCCGTGGCTGGTATCAACTACTCAAACCATCTAATGGTGCTCCGAGTCCGGTTAGAATACAGTTGTACACTGACGCGTGCAATAATTTGGACTATTCCGTGAGTGTCTGCTAGCCAATGATTATATTTATTTTTAGCTTTTAATGAAAGGAAAATATCGCATCTGCAGAGGGACATCTCGTTAGCGAATTCCGGAACTTGGCCAGCCTTTTTCCTTCCAAAGAAGTGTTCCCTCGAGCCATTATTTATATCGACGAGTGTCACTATCTGAGTGTTATCGATATTACACTAGATAGTGGCGAGAAACGCAACTTACTTGATGCAATGCTGCATGCAATCGAACTCTGTGGGAAAGAGGGCCTTTTCGGAATTATACTATCAACAAATCCAAGCTTCAAGTCCGGCCGGGAGCTTGCAACTCGACTTGCACGACCAGTGCCATTTATCTTGTCACCGTTTGACCGTTGGAACGGAGCGAATATCGTCAACGAATCGAAGTCGACTCTTCGCGAAGTCTGCACTCTTGAATTTTCTGCTCGCTTTGGACGACCCTTGTAAGCGTAGCTACGTTCTGATTTAAGATGAGCTGACTACATATTATGACGTAGGTGGTGGACACGTCTGGCCAATCCTAGGACCAAGGCAACAATGTTGAATCAGATTGTCGGCTTTGCCGCTCAAAAGCTAATGCTAAATGCAGGAGGAAGACCTTTGTCCGAAGAGGCAAAAATCGCAGCATTATCTGCTCGTCTATCACTCCAACTCAACACGTCGCTCGATTCTGTTCGCTCGCTGCAGGATACACTCGTCGACAGTCACATGAGTGTGGCATATAATGTCCCTGACCACAAAAACTACATGTACTCTGGCTACCCGTCTGAACCTATCGTCATGGAAGGGGCAGCATATGTTTGGGAAAGTGGAAGGTATCATGATTTTAATCCCTTGGATACGCTCCAGAAGACTCTTACCGAAGGCTTCCTCGCAAAGGGTGAACGGGGCGAACTTGTTGGACGATATATATGTCTTCGTGCGCAAGACATCTGCGTTGCCAAAGGTGGCCCCGCTCTTATAGGAGACAAACATAGCCATGGCAAAGCTGTCCCTTTGCTCTCGTATTTTAAAGCTATGTTCGGCGCCCAATGGGAAAATATTCGTTTGAGCAAGGCCCGAAATCGAGTGGGTGGGGAAAATATCGAAACTGCGTGTTCGGGGAAATATGTTCGCTTTACTCATTTCGCCCGGGCTGGCGATGCTAGTGCTCTTTCAACTGCAGCAGGATGGAAAGCTCTAGCAAGGGGAAATGCCTGGCAATTCTTTGATCGTCAAGAAGGTGTCGACTTGGGTATCCCTGTATTTGATGGGAATCCTGATGATAGCCTCTGTCGGGAGACTGTAACTTGGATTCTTATTCAAATCAAGAATTCGAGTTGTCTGCAGGCTGTTCGCCCCTCTGCCGAATCCCTTGGAATATTCGACGATAGAATGAGCAAGAAGCGAACGCCATATTTTGTACTTGTTTTTCAATTTTCCGTCAAGGCGGCGTCCAAACCTGCCGCTGCCAAACCTGCCGCTGCCACAACCGACGCCGATTCATCATCCAAGGCAAACGTGCCGATGAGTAACAGACATCCTCCAACCTCGCCACATGAGGTCAAAGCGCGCCGAAACGAGGAGGTCTATAAAACTGGCGGCAGAGTACACCCCGTGGACGAGAGAGACTCGACACGCAACGCGCACCCTTGTTATTGGGTTGATGTTATTGGATGCTCGTCAAAGGTCTTTAATTCCGAGATAGTCCCAGAGGGCACCAATGTATTCAAACAGCTTTTGGCATCTCGTGATCTATTGGATGAGGCGAGGGACGACAAGAAAGCTGCTATTCTTCAATTAAAGCCGTTTTTCGAAGCTGGACCAGCATCCTATGACTGGACCGAAGATGATGAAACTGGTCCTACCCCAGGGACAATGGGTTATGACGACTATGAAGTTGAAAATGTTAATGCTGTGGGAGAGGTTGAAGGTGAAGCCTACTCGGATGATGAAGACGACAATTGAGATGTTGACATCGGGTTCATTACGATATATAATTGTATTTCAAAGATCCGTCAGTATCTGTACGCGCATTAACTCGATTCAGAGACGGAGTCTGATGCTGGATCAATGCATGCACTTGAGAGAAGCTTCTCAACACCCACGCAGCGGGAGCCTGTTTCGTTTTGAATATTCCTTAAATGTTTTATTTGCACACTCGTGCAGCTCGCGGTTAGTTCGTTCTCAACTCCTTTTTGTTCCTGGTCAAGTTGTTTTTTTATTCATACATTTCTACATTGTTCACTTCGGGTTTGGGGATCAAAGTTTTCACGCTGCCAGACTATATCTTTCTCCGAAAATCCCTTCTTCCATAGCTTTTATTTCTAACCGTCCGACAAGCAACCATGTTTAGCTTCTTCAACAACAAAAATATCAACCGATTCGAAGACTCACGAAGTGCCATGTGTTTGGAATAGAAACGACTCAGGGCAAAATTACCTATTCCAGATGGACAAAGTCATTTGTTTCAAAAACGACCACAACAACCCAAGTGCCAATAGACGGGGAAACCATCGACTCACCCATGATATACCACAATCCTTGGTATCCTAAATCCCTGTAACATCCATTGAGCTCGCCTTCCTCATCCAACCCCCATACCGGTTTCATCTTCTCGGCCACTTCGTCTCCGCAGACTTTACGAATGGCATGTCGGGTGTCGCTCAATCTTTAATGATTGAACTCAGTTTGTCTCGATTCTGATGCTTCAAGACAAAGACGACGCACCCGGTGCAGAATAAGACTACATCCGCTTCTAACTCACTACCGTCCTCAAACTTTAACCCGTTGGCGGTAAATCCTTGGATTTGGCTACCGTTCTTCAATTTCACCTTTCCGTCGATAATGTATTGACTTCCACCGACATCTGCAACAGGTTAGTAACTTCATTGCCACTGTTTTTTTTTTGTTGCTTGCTCATACCCATATAATAACCTCCAGCTTTCAACCACACCATGAGAAGAAGACCGGTGTCCTGGTAACCCATGTTGGTCCTGAACCCGCGTTGATGCAGACCATCCAGGATCTCTCTGGATGAAAACGATCAGCTCGAAGGTTACATTCAAAGGGAGACCAATGAGTTGCTTATTAATCACTTGTCAGCTTTGGCAATCAGTTTTGTCACCCTGTAACCTAGGCCAGCCATCATGAGGTTCGGGAATGAAGCACTGATCTTATCCGCTACGTCTGTTGGTGGTCCATTCTCCTCATACAAGCCTAAGGCAAGTTAGTACGCTGTACTTACAGGAAAATGAATCTCCTCACCTGCCAGGAGCATTGGAATGCCATTCTTGGTCGACATCACGTATGTTGAACTCCTTTGAAACATTGTTACATCTGTGATAATAATTTTTATGTCGAAAGTTTAGAGACATTAACAAAGATGATCACGAAAAGCACCCTACCGACGCCATGATCAGCGTAGTCGACGCAGATGTCATGAGCTAATTTTTTCTTTCAACAGATCGGTCGCAAATAATATGGGCATACATGCCTGAAGTACAGGCTCCTACGACGACTACCTTTTTCCCAATATGTTGGGTGGCCTTGTCGTGTTGTAAAGAATGAAGTACTTGGCCTTTAAACGTATCCTATTCCAAAAAAAAAACTTTGTCAACCGAGCGGAAAGGAGCAAACAAAAGAGCCTCATACCTTTCCAGGGAATGAAGGTATGTACCCTTGACCACCCTTGAAACCCAGAGCCAAAACGACATGCTTCACTTTGAAAACGCGTTCTTTTCCGTTTTGTTGTTTGACTGTAACCGACCATAATTTCGTAGTTGGGTCCTGGGTCGAGTTGATCACTGTCGATGAAGTCCAAACGTTCAGTTCCATCGCCTCCGCGTAGTGTTCCAGCCAGTTGGCGATCTGGAATAGCGTTAGTATTGGAGAATACGGAGATCCGATGAATCTTCTGAAACCTTACTTTTTTAGCTGGGGAATAAACTGGCCATGATGTAGGGAATCTGGGAGACCGCCGTTGTTATATCGAGAAAGAAGACTGAAAAAAAACAGAGCATCTTACGAAAGGTATGGCATATGATCATACCCTGCGATAGAAAAGTGTTCAGTTTTATCGAACAATATTATGACATGTTATCTAGGGTTCACACTCACACACTGGATCATGAAGACAAAGCGCCTCATATCGCGTCCTCCAGTTATCCCCAACCCTTTCATTTTTATCGATCACAAGGGAAGATATATCAAGAGCTTTTAAGCGCGCAGCCATTGCCAACCCACTATGACCTCCTCCGACAATCAAAACCACAGGATCCTTATCCTCGAAACGAGCTTCCTTCTCACGTTCTGCCTCCCATTTACCATGATTGGGTTGAGGGTTTCTCAATGCGCCTATCTTTTCCGGGAACCCTTTCAGATCGTCCAAATGAGAGAAAATGGAGTGGGCTTTCCAGACTATATCTTTCGCCGGGGATGAGACGGGTACAAGTCTCACGATGCCCGAACAAAGGCCAACTTGGGTCTCAAAGGTGAATGAGAGTTGGATCCAGGCAAGGTCAGGATAGGGTTTCATGAGGAGAGAAGCCCCGTTAGATTGGACGTTCGATATCTTGGACTGGCCTAATCGATCGACTAGAAATTGTTTTATCTTGGGAGTACCTTCAAATGTTCGGAAGTCCCAAGTGAGTGCGAGCACATCTCTCCAATAAACAGCAACTCCGGTATCTGGACGATCCAAGTCGCCTTGATCGTTACTTTTGCTAGATTTAGGTTTGAATATGTTGGAAGAAAACTGAGAGTCGAGGATGAGGCTGAGGATCCCATTGATGTCTCCTTGTTCAACGAATTTCGCGAACGAAGATAACCATTCTGCAGCAATTTTCTCTGTATCGAGATCGGTAGGGATTATAGGGTCCCCAAGTTTGGATAATGTTGGCAATGGTGCTTCAGCATGATGCAGGTTTTGAGCCACTGACATATTGTTTCTAGCGATGTCAGTGAATCGATGGTTGATAAGAATAAATGCTAGAAATCACTTCCTGAAGTGAATGATTACACGGCACGTGACTTGAAAAAACTGTGTCGCCGACCTTGCAATACTTAAGCTGACCGATACGTATACTATCTAACATTGTAACAAAATATTTTACTGCCCATAGTATTGGTTATCACACGATCAACGATATATCTTGTAACTTTAGTGGACTGTTGTTCGACAAGAGCCAAAGAGTCTACCATTCAATGTGATTATAAAATGACGACTCAACAAATGGAGCAATGAATTCACTCGGGAAAAAACTGTGTCGCCAACCTTGCTTAAGCTGAGACCAATCAATATGTATATAACAAAATCTCTACAGACATGCCCATAGTATTGGTTATCACATATCAACGATATATCATGTAACTTCAGTGGACTTTTGTTCGACTGCGAAGGCCAAAGAATGTACATTCAAGTTCAATGTGATTGCAATAAAAGGACGAGAAGCTCAACAAATGAGCAGGGATCCAAAAATTCACAACCAGGATGAGCGAACGAACGGCTCAATATTAAAACACACACCATCAAGAAAAAATCCAAACCACCACACTAAGGTGATGATTTAAAGATTAATCAATAGGTGGGTCCCCACGAAGGGAACGAGCCTTGTTATGCTATCCTCTCTTATCGTTTCCTCCCACACAAACACCACCAATAAATCAAGCGGTAATCCCACCAATGAATAGCCTACACCCACGTCGACACTAAGCGTTAAGCATTCGGAGGTTGGCTGGCCAACAACCGGAAACTAACCAACAGTGCCTGAGGTCAAGCCCCATGCCTTTCGCGTAAGAACGTTATGAAGCTTGAAATCTCCGAAACGAGAATTGTAGAGGCATTGGATCGTTGCCAACAGAGAACTCATTCAAGCATCCATACGGCAACGTCACGAGCTCAATTACGAGCACCCAACCAAGATCGCGCTTGGAAGAGAATGGGAAAAGATCCCACAGGATCGTGTCACCTCATCGGCCCACCGTGGTAGGGGATGAAGCAACTTGGGCTTGGTGTGCTGAGCTTGATGCACAAGGTGGGTGAAAGAACGTAAGAGAGGTAGCTGACATAGCTACTGCTGCGAGGTGAAAGTACCAAGCAGCTTGTTGCCTCGCAAAGAAGGAGTTGCATTCCGAAGGAAGAAACTCTTGTACGACACGAGGATCGTGGGTGTGCTGGTGTGGCACTGTATATCACGTACACCCAACGAATGGGCAATGGCAAAAAATTAAAAAAATGAGAACACAGGAGCAGGTTTCAGAACTCAATCGGGATGAGAAGAGATCGTGCCAATGTGTTAGGAAACCAACAACTTTCCCTCGTGCGCACTGACTGACAGCCGGGATCTCCTACAGTGCTTCCTTTAAACCTGAGTTTAACGCATGTTGGCCGCATGCGAATCCACTGCGAATCCACATTTGGGCACACGTTGCAGTTACCTAAAACTGAACACGCGCACATGCATTATGGTTCAGATAGTTGAAGAGATTGGCAATGCCTAGCTCTACAACCTCTTAAACCATGTTCTCAAATGACGAAGAACATGCTAGGAGGTCTCGGATGGCTGACTCTACGCGGTCCTCGGGGGAGATAACACTCCCACAAAGTCTGCGCAGTGAGCATGATGCCCAAGTGCGTTGAAAAGAAAGCTTTCGAAGTTGATCCCGTGTTTCCTGAGTGAACAGAAAGGAAGCCTGAGCCAAAAAAAAAGTTGAGAAAAAGTATCCTGTTATCTGGTGTACGCCATGAAAGCAGAAACGTACCGTTCACATAGGTCACAGTAATCCTTTGATAATGCCCAACGAATGAGCAAAAAGGTAAAAAATGACGAGACCGTCATCCAAGCATCGACGTGGTATAGTCGAACTTAAAAAGCGAGTCCAATTCTAACTCAGCTTAGCTCTCGTCACAACTCCTGTCACGTTTCATCTTCCCCTATTCACGTCCCACACAAATCTCAATACTTGATGGAAACAATATCCGTTCACTATCTGCCAACACACATGCCTACATGAAAGATATCGCCAATCCCGACGTCCCAATATATCCCAACTTTATCATAATCAAACACCCCGCAAATGACGAACCATTCCTTCTCCTTCCCGCCAATAACGTAGTACAACAGGCACCAGCGAACGAACCCCGCACTTTTGGCGTTCATCACCTCACTGTTCTTACTGCATGTCAGATCCTTACGAGCCACACTGGTTTTTTGTCCTTGTCTAGTGATCGTGAGAATGCAGAGGGTGTGGCCTCTATGGATCCAGATGGAATCCTAACTCTTAAGGAGTACTATTATCACCTAACCAACCCCCAAACGGATCCACTATATCCTATCTGCCTCGACTTTAGCTCGTGGCGTTTCCCTCATGACCAGCTTCCCCAAGCCTGGGACCGAACAGTTTCTCTGGATGAGGACGATATAGTCGCCCGCGACAACTGGAGCGTGATAAGCACCGCGGTCAAAACACGGGACAGGCGATGCCGTCTTTCTGGTTGGTGCGATGGTATAACCACGGCTCATATCATCCCAAATGAAGAGGGATCGTGGGTAAGTCGTCAAGGTTAACTTTACAATAACTATTGCTAACGCTCTCAGATGCGACTCAACAACATGGACCTCTACTCCTTATCGAACAAAAAAGAGCCCGAGAACGATTCTAGGAACCTCTTCGCCCTCCGTTCGGACCTGCATTCATTACTTTTTGATCAAGCAAAATGGGTGGTCGTGCCCAAGGGTGGCCAAATGGTCGTCCATTTCATCGATCGAAGCTACGAGGCCGCTGCACTTTATCATAATCAAACGTTTGACACCGCACAGTTGTCACACGAGTTCCTCTTTGCTCGCTTTGCATGGGCCATTATCGAACAAGCAAAGTCGGTCATAAAGCCTAGTCTTCGCAAGCGATTCCGCTTGATCATCCCAACCTCCGAATCACCGGTAAACGAGCCCCAAGCAGAGTCAGCTCAAGGTAGCGTTGGTACGAATCAGAAAGAGCCTATTAAGAAAAAGAGGAAGACCATGGACGCTGCTCCATTGGATGTCAATGACTCCCAAGTTAACGAAGTTCAGGAGTTACAGGAAGATCTCAGATTGGCAGAGAGGATCGCCCCTTTTTTCTGTAAGCTCGTGATCTCTTCTATGCTTCGACAACTCACTTTATCTTCCAAGTTGAAGAGCCTGACCTGCGAAGGGACAGGTACCATACGATGATGTGGTATCCGGGGAAGAGTATCGTGGAAAGGAGGAAGCGTGAATATATGGATACTCACCCGAACATTCGCTCACGGAGTATGGCATGTCCCAGCCTCTCGTCTGACAACTCCGACTCCGAAGGAGAAGACTGCTGATTATATCCAGCGTCAGGAGATTGAGGCCCTCCTCCGAGCTTTTTATAGTGATTATTGACTGTTTCGTTGAGTGTTGATTATTGATCAATCAGTGTACATATGATCATTGATATAGTAGTGTGTAGAGTACATTGTTCGCGTATAGGACTACCTTGATATAATATCTGAATCATGAATTGTTCCTCTGCCATCACGATATGATTAGAATACACAGTTGCCAATTGTCCAAGAAAGTGGCAATATGCGGGAAATGGTCGTCAAACTTTAAGCATATACCGTGTAGATGATTAAACAAAATTTAACACCAGTGGTCAAAATTATGAGTCGATGAATACGTAGGGAATGGGGGTGAGGGTGGGGGGTAATCACTTGGAAGCTTCTTGAAGGTCCACATTCTCCACAAATCTCCCTTTCGGACTAGAGTTCGAACTTGAAGCCACAGCAGCAGGCTGCTGCACCTTCTTCGTCCGCATACCAAACAGACCTCGCGTTGAGGCTCCTCCACGGGTGGATGACGCAGGAAGAACGCCAGTATCTTGAGAATAATCATCGGCTGTCCTGGCTTTCTCCGAAGGAGTCATCCCAGATCCAGGCTTGACTTGCTTAACATCCGCAGCGCTTAAATCGCCTTTCATAGTAGTAGTATCCCCTCCCGGGGACAAGTCCTCTCGCTTCGCTTCCGCTTCACGCATCTTTAAAAACTCATCACCGCGTATCCTCAAATACTCCTCTAGCAACGCCGCATTTCTCGAGTTTGCTTTATAAACTGCTAAAAGAACGTCGCCAATGAGGGGGATGAAACCAACGCCGGCACTGAGAGCATTGTTGATTAACATTCGGCCAACAAGCCAGTCGGGAAGATCAGCGTTTCGGGCTTTGCGTACGACGAGATGGTAGTTGAGGGCGGCGTTGGCTACATCTCCTGCAATCGGTACGAGTCCGATGACAAAAGTCCATCCAAACTGCATACCACAAAGAGAAAACCCTTTGTCGAGATAGTGTGCACGCTTCTTTATGGAGCGGAGGATAGCTGCATCACGAGCAGAGAGACCAGGTGGTAATTGACGCTGTATAGATAGTCTCATTTGTAAATAGGGGGTTTGACCACAACAATTGATCATGATTAACCTTTCGTCGCTTCTGCTTCCCATTGTTATTTGTGTAAAACTCGTAAAGTGGGTCTTCAGGTGCGTATTTCTCGAGATGTTTGGCGAAAAGCTTCTTGCCTGCCTTGCCAAGAAGTGCCGACATTATGGCTATGGAAGAAAGGGGGGTAATGACATCATTGGTCAAAGCGGTGCTTTTAATTATTCAAAGTTGCCTTATTCATTTAGTTTATGCTACAACTTCAGCTTCAGGTTGCTCTGGGTTTGTCGAGGCAGTTGGATTGCCACAAACATCGACAGAGTTGCAAGCAATCCAAAAATGGCGTAGACACCGTAACCCCCTAACAGATCGTGCTGAACAGAAAATGAATACAGTGAAGTCGATAACGCAGGTCCCACAGCTCTTGCTACCGAGGCTGTCGTTTGTGCAAACCCATTTATCGCACCCAAGGAACTTCGACTAGGAGCCGCTTCGGTCACGTACATGAATATGCACCCTAAAAAAAACGATATTATCAATCAGAACTCGGATTCCCAGTGTTGGGACTGAAGGACAGACAGACCATAAGCCATATCTATGAAAAACAGCAGAAAGAGCATTAACCCGACCAACACCCAAACTACCCAATAATCCACCCCATACCCTTTAGAGACGATGCTAATCACGGGAAACATCGCAAATAATGGTATGAACATCGATAACGATAGTATAAAAACATGTCGAGTGCCATATTGCCGCACGATTCGGGCAAAGAAGAGGAATTGAAACAACCCTGTTCCGGCACCGTATGTCCCCATGATATATCCAATAGCGACTGGGTCAAGATCCAAACCACCCATGGGTATGGGCATGTGGAAGAACAGAGGAAGCAAGGCGCTAACTGAGATGCTTAAGAAGGCGAGTATGACATAGTTAGCGATAGATATCATGACCGGGAATGTGAGGAGATCGCAGAATGAGAATTCTTGCTCGCGTGTTGGGAGGGCCTCTTCTACATCACATTCTATATCTGACGTATAACTCGGAGCTGGAGACGTCGGCTTGGCCAGTGACTGCAAACGGACAAAAAACCAATATTAGGGAAACACATAAAGCCTGAACACATAAACGCAAAAAAAGCCGACCTCTTGGAAGAACACTGCCACGATAACCAATGTTAAGAGCAGGAATATTCCCGCTGCAAGGCAGGGGAGATAGTACGGGTATTGTTTCCAAAATCCCCCAGTAAAAATAGTTGGAAAATGATCACTGGGACGAGCTAATGAACCACCTAGTAAAGGCCTGATTGAAGCAAAAAAAGTTCGAACACGATTTTACTTGGGAGAGAAATTCCTTATACTTACCCCATAGATGCTCCAAATGCCCAAATAACAGGCATCAATGCAAATGCTTCTGCTCGATTTGTTGGATCCGTGAGTTCGCCCATACAACTTTTCATAACACCTATCCAAAAAAACAACAAAAAAGGTGAGTCTAGGGAATAAATGCCAACGAAGGAAAATAAGACCAATGTTTCCATTTAGAAGTCCACAGAGACAACGACTAGAATTGACCATCAGTAAATGAAGTGGTTCGTGAGGTAGCAAGCACACCTAATGACTAGTGTCCAAAATGTTCGAGAAAGTCCAAACAACTGCATCGACAGAAATGTCCCAGCCAACCCAATCAATAGAACAGGCTTTCTGCCGATACGATCTGATGTTCGACTCCATTGAAATACTGTGAGAGCCTCCGTAGCAAAGAACAGGGATTCCTGTAAGGACAGAAGGCCAAACAGCCTCAACGGTGAGCCCCTGAACGTAAATCATGATGAAACGTGGGACTCAACAATTAGACCAGCGTAATAACCTATTTTCCGCGTGTCTCCTCCAATAATATCGAGCTTGCTAACGAGCTGAATGGATAATGGATTTTACTATACAAGGGGTTGAAACGAACGAACGACCGAAAGCATACCTCATTAATATACGGATATATAGACATACTGCATAGTGGCTCATTGATTTGTAGAAATAAGAGAATGCCAATTTGCAGCTTGGGCAATGGTGTTCTTTTCACATTTCCTTGGTGGGAATGTATAAGTGGGGTTTGTTCGTTGTGGCATTCATTGGCTATAGACCCGTCCATCTGCAGAAAATCTTTTGGGGAGGGGAATGGTGTGGAGGGCTCGTTGAAGCTTGGGGAACCAAGAGAAACGAGAGCTTAAATAGTTTCATGGGACGTCTCTCTGGGTTCATCAAGCCGCTATAACCATAATTCGGTGTGAAAGTTGGGGAATGGTATTATTTGAAATGACGTGGCATAAGTCATTGGACGAAAGAATTTGAGGGATAATCGTTGTTTCGATGTCGGACTAATCGTTATAGAAGGTCCATACGCTGTCTTCTGAGTGATTGAAGTAGGAGCCAGGGGTGCCATGCTGACCATACATTAGCCTCAGGAGCATATCACGAGAGGTCTAGAAAATCGCGCAAAGCCAGACAGTGTGGGCCAGCAGATATCAGATAACAAAACGTAGACGTGCGTTCCTCGCGCGGGTGTGGTCAAGATATATAAGTTTTGGTCGAGTTCCAAAGAAACTACAACGTTGGAGTTGAATAGGCCATAATGCTAAAAGATGATGCTGTTCATCTCGGGAAGTTCAAGGTGAACTCTGAAGCAAGCTTAAAGTTGGAGGTGACCGTCGAGTCACATGACCGTAGTCAGTTGCTGAGTAAAAACGCAACGAACCATTCATTTGGAATTGATACTGAGCTTGGTTGATTTAAAAATATGGTGGGTTACATGGAGTGAAGATGATGTCAGGTTGGTGATGTCATTAAAACACTGAATAAAAGCTTGACGTTATTACGATCACGCTTTATACAGGGTCTTATCCGGTGCTTTAATGAACCCATGTCCGCATAGAGTCCATCGTAAGTATTCATCATGATAGTTAGTGTCTTGCCTCGTCGTAGGGTGTGACAACTTGATTCTCTTGCCTTTTGTTTTTGAGATCCTCAAGGACTTGTCGTATCGTGTTCTGGTTCATATTGGTCCCATACTTTGAAAGGCAGGCGGGTTGCGAGCAGCAGCGCAAGGACTGAGAGGGTGGCGAAGAAAACGTAAACGCCGAAACCTCCAAGAATATCGTTCTGCACGGAGAACGAAAAGAGTGAAGTCGATAATGCTGGACCTATAGCTCTGGCAATTGACACGGTCATCTGGGATAATCCATTCGTCGCTCCAAGAGAACGTTTATTAGGCGCAGAAGCGGTGATAAACATAAAGATCGTCCCTGCATGGAGATAATAATAAGGTAGGGTATAAGGTTATGATGGATGATCCATGTTTCACGTACCATACGCCATATCCATTAATGCTATCATAGCAAGTAAACAGCCTACTAAAAGGCAGACACCGAATGACAGCTGACCCCATCTCCGGGCAACGAAATTGATTATGGGCAACAGTAAAAATACTGGCAAGAAAGTGGATATTGCCACAATGAAAACCCTTCGTTCTCCCCATCGGCGCACGATACGTGCAAAGTAAATTACTTTGAATATGGCACTAGCAGCGCCATATGATCCAATAATACATCCAATTGTCGGGGGGCTGAGATTTAGACCCCCAATTTCGAGCGGCATAGCGAGGAATAGCGGTAATAGAGCGTTGACAGAGATATTCAAAAAGGCAAGGAAAACGTAATTCGAAATGGAAAGCATGACCGGATATACAAGTAGCTCACGAAGAGCCACAGGCTTGTCAGCTGTACGAACTTTCGGACCTTCACGACATTCCGTAGAAGATTGTCGTGAACTTCGTTTCGGAACTGTCTGTTATATATGGCAACTATATTAGGATCGAATGATGACTCGGCTAGTATAAGGAACGCACCTCTTTGAAAAGGAAAAGAGTAGTCACAAAGGCGATAAGGACATAAGTTGAGGTAGCGAGACAAGGAAGAAAATAAGGATATTCTTTCCAAAACGATCCTGAGAGCACTTTTGAAAAGCGTTCATGCGGGTGAGATAAGCTGCCTCCGATCAATGGCCTAAAAATTCCTTATTAACTGCGGTGACTCCAAAACCTTGCGTTAAATCTTACCCTATGGTAGCTCCAAATCCCCAAACCACTGGCATTAAAGAGAAACCTTCCGCACGGTTGGTAGAATCAGTAAGTTCTCCCATAACGCTTTTCAAAAGGAGAAGCAAGGTGCTAACTGAAATGCTTAAGAAGGCAAGTATCAAATAGTTAGCGATAGATATCATGACCGGGAATGTGAGGAGATCGCAGAATGAGAATTCTTGCTCGTGTGTTGGGAGGGCCCCTTCTACATCACATTCTATATCTGACGTATAAATCGGAGCTGGAGACGTCGGCTTGGCCAATGACTGCAACAAACAGACAAGGAGCCAATATTAGCGAAACACATAAAAGCCTAAACACGTAAACGCAAAAAGCCGACCTCTTGGAAGAACACTGCCACGATAACCAATGTTAAGAGCAGAAAAATATTCCCGCTGCAAGGCACGGAAGGTAGTACGGGTATCGTTTCCAAAATCTCCCAGTAAAAATGGTCGGAAAATGATCACTGGGTAAGGCAGAACCACCTAGTAAAGGCCTGATTGAAGCAAAAAAAAGTTCGACAAAAAAAAAACATGATTTTACTTTGGAGAGAAATTCCTTATACTTATCCTATAGATGCTCCAAATATGCCCAGATAACAGGCATCAATGCAAATGCTTCTGCTCGATTTGTCGGATCCGTGAGTTCGCCCATACAACTTTTCATAACACCTATCCAAAAAACAAAACAAAAAATGAGTGTGGGGAATAAATGCAAACGAGGGAAATTAAGACCAATGTTTCCGTTCAGAAGTCCACAGAGACAACGACTGGAAATGACCATCAGTAAATAAATTAGAATGAAGTGGTTCGTGAGGTACTAGACTACTAGTAGCAGGCACACCTAATGACTATTAGTTCGAGAAAGTCCAAACAATTGCATCGACAAAAATGTCCCAGCCAAACCCAATCAATAGAACAGGTTTTCTGCCGATACGATCTGATGTTCGACTCCATTGAAATACTGTGAGAGCCTCCGTAGCAAAGAACAGGGATTCCTGTAAGGACAGAAGGCCACTTGTCTGTGAGGGCCGTCGTGACATGCGGCATATACGAGTTCTTTTTTTCTTCTTTTTTCTTGGCTGTCCATAACTTATTGTTGGGCTAGTAGTAATGAAACGGTCCAATCACAGAACATCTGTAAAATATAATACTTGTTAGCAAAAATCCAAACAGCACCTATGAGTCTGACGACGAAGATCAATAAGTTGATAAACTTAATTTGAGAACAAGACGGGGACG
Source organism: Phlegmacium glaucopus (assembly GCA_015039465.1). Classification (NCBI taxonomy): domain Eukaryota; kingdom Fungi; phylum Basidiomycota; class Agaricomycetes; order Agaricales; family Cortinariaceae; genus Phlegmacium; species Phlegmacium glaucopus. The sequence continues at coordinate 331,073 of MU130157.1, read as the reverse complement.
TACATCATTGAGATCTTTTGTCGTATTCTTCTTCTTGTATTCTCCTACGTATGCAATATTGAACCGGTGATAGTCATCCTTGTCCTGAGAAGGATAACCGCACTGAGAATATCTGAATCGTAGATTTAACAATCCATATCATTAGCACAAAGGGGACTTACAGAGTGGCCCCTTTGTACCCGAACTCAGTTCGAAGCGCCTTTTCGTAGATGTGTAAGAAATATCTGTGCCAGGGTAGGAATTGTGGCTATGAGTACGATTTCAGAACATCGCTTTACAATTGACACCATGAAATATATAGGTACTCAGAGTGAGATATACTCTGTCAGCCAATTGAATATGCGACGCCTGAGAACCATCGAAGCGCGTTTGTATGCCTGACATGCTACGTGGTTTGAAGGCTGGGCGCAACTGTAAAAATTTCAGCACGTTGATATAATTGCTTTCCTTTTCTCGGTGCATCTAGCGTTCGCCTGTACATGGCAGAATGAATTAACGTCGAGGCTGAGGGTGATTGACGTACCATTCACATCTCTGGAGAAGATTCTTGCAAGAATACGTGGGCCGTGACTACTGCGTGCCAAGACCCCGAACGCAAGTAGTCGGCGTTTGCCGGCTAGGGCACCGTGACGGCCCCCGAAAAAACGCCAGTTGGTAAAAGAACAAATTCCATAAATGGAACTCGTAAAATAGCCTCAACGGTGAGCCCGTGGATATAAATCAACAATTAGACCAGCGTAATAACCTACTTTCCGCGTGTCTCCTCCAATAATATCGGGCAAGTAGAAAAGAGCGTGGCATGAGCGTGCTCATGCGTATAGGTGCGTGTAAGTACGTGCCACGCAGCGCACTGCACGCATGAGACATGTAGTGCGTGCAAATTCTTTTCGTGCGTGCGTTATGCGAGCAATGAGTGATCATTGGTTAGTATAGTTCAATTAGAGTGTAGATACTAGGTACTAATAATACTCTGAATACAAATTTCATACACTCGCATATGTCTATGAATCATGATTTTGGTTTCGTTAACCTTCTTCTGCTTCCTTCTTGATTTGGGACGAGGTTTTTCTGCGACGACATGGAAAGATATCTGGGACAAAATACCAATAAATGTACTTGAAAAATCCTGATAGGAAAACCTGTATTTCAGCCTTAATTATGCAAGTTTCGAACGCACGAAAACCATATTCTTGTGGGGGTAGGGCCATCGTGAGTAAAGTAAAAGTCCACGAAATTTTTTCTGCATTCTTGACCTTTGTGAGTATGCCGGTGCGATGATCAGATGACTTCAACAATTACATTACTTACCATACCAAGAACTAAGGTAGTAATTGCACCGGGGATGAGCCTCCTAGCAGCCTGAAGCTGTGCATGCCAAGTGTGTGCGGATGAAATCCTGCGTGAACATATGTGATAGGTAAGTGCACATAGTGGTAGGTGATGCAGCAGTTGCAGGGAAAACCGGGAACTAGAATGAAATACGGTGGTACTACTATTGGGGATGAACAATCCTCAGTGACGTCACGGACGCGTGACATAGCGTGACACGGCCATTTGCGTCACAAACATTGAGACAACACAACTGCTCAAGCTCTTGATCATTTCCCTTGGTTTTTTTTGTATAATAGTCTTCCTTTAGCCTTGATACATCATATTACTGTTGTACTTAGTATATAAACTCAGAAATAACTGCTAAAAATGAACCAGAATGATGCAAGTTCAATATAATATACATGCTCTCAAATATAAGTGATAAATGCAATGTCTCTCAGTTGTCATCTTCCCAACCACTCTCATCCTCCTCCTCTGAATCATCACTATCTTCCTCTTTATCTGATTCAAGTAGCCATTTACCATCTTCATACAAATCAATTGCATCAGATAATGCCTTCCGGATGTCAGCAACCTTGGTTGGCAGCTTGGGAGTCATCAAATTTGGAGCTCCAGCATTCTTGAATACTTTCAACTGATCCTTTAGAAGTGTACCCTTGAGTGCTAAAGCCTTCACTTTGTCTAGAATGATGCCTGTTGCTGCAATCCGATCTGCTGTCTCCTTTGCCTTTTGTTCACGCTTCTCCTTTCGTGCTGTCTTCTCTGCCTGACGCCTATCACGGTGTTCAAGAATTTCCTTTCGTCTTTGTTTCTCATCTCCTTTCTCCCTTCCAAGTTTGTGCAGATGTTGGTAGTCCACTGCCTCAGTGAATTTTGCAGCCATAAATGCTTGAGTGTTGTTGCGGAAAAACATTGCTAATGCATTGTGATTGAGCAATGTGAGCTGAGGTTGGTACCGCATAAGATGCCTAAATGATCCAAGAGCACCTTCATTCACATCATTGGTGGCAGGCATCCATGCAAGCTCTTTCTCCTCAGTTGTAGCCTCATCAATAAGACCACCAGGGGCAAACTCAGAGGTGAAGCGTTCCCAGGTTTCAGCAGCACCTTTAAAAAATACAAGAAGTAGATCTCAAAGATGTGGAAGGGTAGGTGAAAGTTCATGAATCTTCTTGACAACAGCAGGATTTTGCCACTCTTATCCATCCAGTGTTGCAGATGAGCATGATACATCATTGCCAAGAAGAATATCTGGATTACTGATAATCTTCTGCATATGTTCATAAACATGATGATGAAGAGGGCCAAGATCAAGCATATTCTGATCTGTGTCATGAGATGTACAAATTGCCTTCATATATGGATATGAGATAGCCTCTGCATAGATTGCAAGGACAGCAAGCTTGGTTTTTGTAGAATCACATTGAAGGGCATTCATAAGATTCTGTTCCATGTGGTTGAGTTGGGAGTTTGTTTTATTGATGCGGAGGTTATGGAGAAAGTCAATGAACTGTTGGGAATAAAGAATAAGAGCACCTGCTGCATCACAGTAGGATTGGAAACAATTATTGGAAGTGTCAGGAAATGTGAATGGTGTACCAACATGTTCCCACCACCAATAACGGAAGATGTCATGGTGTCCCTTCTTATCATCCTTGTGATTGAAAATTGCACCTGCAATTTCAGCCATCTTGATTGCACCACGTGTTGACTGATTAAAAGCTCGCTCTTGTGCTGATGTTGGTATGTCACCTTGCTCAATTGCTGCAATTCGTTCTTGAACAACTGGATTGTTGTCACGGTTGGCAAGAAGAACAGGGCCTTCCAATCCATTTTCCTTCCACCAGCCCATAATTGCAAGATACCCACCTCGGACAGTATTAAGGTCCTTATGGCAGCCACATCCAGCCCATATAAAGAGGCGGAGATGGCGCTTCTCTTCATCTGATAGCTTTTCAAATGCCTCTTTCCCCAATTCTGCAACTGTCTTCTCCAGCATCAGTGCTTGTCTCTCTGCCTTTGCACCATCAGACAGTGCATCCCACTTCCGCTGGCTACCTACACTTTTGATCATTTCTGCCTCTGCCCTCTTGAACATTGCATCAATATCCTGCAAGGACATCTCCAACATTGCTTCCTCTCCAAGAGACTGATCACCTGCCCATGCTTTTAATTCTTCT
>MU130157.1:259185-326606 GCA_015039465.1 Phlegmacium glaucopus | reverse complement strand
ACTTTTACACGTCAGTGTACGTTTGTGGTCGGTTTATACTCGGAGGTTTCACAAACCCGGTATAGAATACTTCCTGAGGTACATAACCGAAGTAAAAACCTACGAAAGACGAATCTTAAAATTATATTTAGCTCGATATTCTCGCCTAAAAATTTTATACGGGGGATAGTGTTCTATCCACACATTTTGTACGTCAAATACATGAATATACTGTTTTTTATTTTTAATATGAGAATATCGGGAGAACGACCCTTTTAAATTTCGTTAAAACCAGACGTTCTGATCAGGGTTTCACGAGAACAACGTTTCAATGTCGGACTCGTGACAAATCGTGGGTATAAACCGTCCGTGTCGGTGACTAGAGTACGGTTTTGCTCGGGTACCTCAGGTACGTCGACGACGTACGTGTAAGAATGTGGATGTGGAGGTGATGTCTCGAGTATTGTGGGATATAAAGGGGTAAAGATGGATCAAAAACGATTCTTTGACGATTTTGTTGGTCCATACTCAATTTATTTGAGAAAATTCTTATCGATTGATTTATTTTGTTATTTTCGAGGTATAAAGTCCAAAAAATAAAACAAATTAATCTTTATCACGTATTGATAATTCATATTTAAGAAATATTCGACTATCTAGATAGATTGTTGAAAATTTGGTTAGTCCGGGTAGGGGTTTAGAGAATCGTACGGAGGTTTATCTCCTTGTGATTGACTCTTAAATCGTTTCCCGTCTCGTTAATTCCGACTTTTCGTTCGGGTTCATAGAAGACTTAGACGAGACCTACTAGAGACCTCGAGGAACGGCAGACGTTTTAACGCATAAGGACTCGAACTCGAAGGACAAATATTGCACAATTAAAAAAATGGCTCTTATAGGGCGATGGAAAATGATATTATTGAGGTATATACAGTAGAATATTTAACAGTTCACTGTTGTAGCAAGTAGAAACTCAATGTCTCACAAAATGGGCGGTGTCACATCGTGTCACATTGATGTGACCGGTGTCACACTTATCAAGGATTGTTCATCCCCACTACTATAAATGAGTAAAGAAATGTAACAAATGTCAAAAGTAAAGTAGGGACTTACAAGGACTTACACCTCAGTGGTGATAAACACTGAGGTATGGAGGGTTACACAGAAACGACGATAGGGGTGAATAGCTAATAAAAGAATAAGAGCTTATGAAGCTAGAATCTGTTAGAATGAATAAATATAAAAATAATCACACAATGTACCGGGTGGTATATGTAGTATCACGAGAACACTCGGTAGTGTTATCGACGTAAATACAACAGGTGAGTGTTAGGTGCGTGAATGTACGTGCAGGTGAGTGTTAGGCGCATGCATGTGCTTGCAGATGAGTGTTAGGTGCGTGCAGGTGAGTGTTATATGCGTGCAGGTGATGCCAGTTTGTCTATACAGCCCAAACCATATAGGTAAACACATTCGTTGTCTCTATGCATTCAACTTCATGGGCCCGCATCCGTGGCACGCACGCACGCACTTGGTACGTATGCCACGCATGTCACGCACGTGCCACGCTCTTTTTCCTGTGCCCCTCCGGCTCTTATCCTGGACGTCGATGTTGCCTCCGTGAGATTAGATTAAGAGAGGTAAAACGTTCGCAGAAAGTTATTTTAGTGATAACATGGCCATATGCACGGATTCCGGAAGCATACGTTGTGAACCTGAGTACTAGAAAAAGAAACTTGACTGAGAACCTTTAGGTTTTCACCGCATGCTAGTTATTTCTAAAAGAAAGTTTACTGAGGTGAAAAACAGTAATATGAATGCTGTTAGGACTAATTGACCTTTCTCTTCAGCTCGTCCGCATCCCCACCTCAATCCATCACAATGACGATCCTCACCCTTCTCTCTTCCCTCCTGCTCTTCCTCCCCACCATCCACACAACTCTTACCCCGCCATCTACTGCACGCCCCTTTGACGACGAGACTGCCTCTGCCGCCCTCGCTGCCCTGGGCCGTGCACCCTCCACCCTCCGCGGTCCCGGTTCCTTACCAAACCCGCACCTCCCCGCTGGCACCGACACCATGCCCGAAATTGAGCACATCGTGTTGGTGATGCTCGAAAACCACTCGTTCGACAACATTTTTGGCCTCCTCGGGCGCGGGGATGGCCTTCACATCTCTCACAATGGCACTGTCACAGCGTCGAACCCGTATACAAACGGGAGCGTGCAGCACGCGTTTGAAATGCCGAATACATGTCAAAGTGGGCATATTTCGCAGGAGTGGCAGGTGTCGCATGTGGCTTATAACAATGGGAGTATGGACGGCTTTGTACGAGATATTATTTCGCCCCAGTCGATGGGGTATTTCACGCAGAGGCATTTGCCGTTTACATGGGATTTGGCGAAGCACTTCCCTATTAGTGATAGGTGGTTTTCCTCGGTTTTGGGGCAGACTTGGCCGAATCGCATGTATTTGTATGTTGTCCTTCCTCTGCCCTATTAAGATTTTGACTGATTGACGTTTGTCAGAATCGCTGGTACAAGCATGGGGATTGTCAACACAAACCAAAATATAACTGGCCTGGTCCCTCCCGCAGGCACAATCTTTAACACCTTCGACAGCTTCAACATCAGCTGGACCGACTACCTCACCCCAGGCGCATTCCCATTCGGCTCCACCCCAGAACTTTTTACCATCAGCGACAATGAAACCGTCTCCCGCAACCATGCCACCGTCGACGACTTCTTCGCCGCAGCCGCATCCGGGACTCTACCACAATTTTCCTTCTTCGAGCAAAACGGCGAAACGCAGAGCCAAGAATCACCACAGAACATCGCCGTAGGCGAAGGCGTTCTCGCCTCGGTCATCAATGCCATTGGTGAATCCCCGCTATGGAATAAAACGGCACTCATCTTCGTCTACGATGAGCACGGCGGATATTATGATCACGTTGCACCACCTGTCGCTCTGGCACCAGATAATATAGAACCTGTGGTACCTCCGGGCGAATTCATATTCGAGGGCTACCATCGGTACGGATTCCGAGTTCCGGCGATGATGGTGTCACCGTATTCCAAAGCGGGAGGGTATGTGTCGCATGTTTTGCACGACCATACATCTGTGTTGGCGTTCTTGCAGCGTAAGTGGAATTTGCCAGCATTAACGTGGCGGGATGCAAATGCAAATGATATGATGGATTTCTTGGATACGCACGCGCTGGCGAAGAAAATACCGACATTTCCTACGATGCCGAAGTTGAAGCCAGCAGGGAATACCACTGAAAATTTGGCGTGTAGTGTTACGGGCCCAGGGGTGATTCCACCGGTGGGGAGTGTGAGTGAACCGAGAAAATAGACAGGAAAGCGAAAGTAGTGGTGGTTATGACAGTAAATAAATTGAAATGAAGTGGTCCGTGGGGTAGCAAGCACACCTAATGACTAGTGTCCAAAATGTCCGAGAAAGTCCAAACAACTGCATCGACAGAAATGTCCCTGTCAACCCAATCAATAGAACAGGTTTTCTGCCGATACGATCTGATGTTCGACTCCAGTGAAATACTACTGTGAGAGCCTCCGTAGCAAAGAACAGGGATTCCTGTAAGGACAGAGGGCCAAACAGCCTCAACGGTGAGCCCGCGAGTATAAATCATGGATACTCAACAATTAGACCAGCGTAATAACCTATTTTCCGCGTGTCTCCTCCAATAATATCGAGCTTGCTAACGAGCTGAATGGATAATGGATTTCATTATACAAGGGGTGAAACGAACGAACGACCGAAAGCATACCTCATTAATATACGGATATATAGACATACTGCATAGTGGCTCATTGATTTGTAGAAATAAGAGAATCCCAATTTGCAGCTTGGGCAGTGGTGTTCTTTTCACATTTCCTTGGTGGGAATGTATAAGTGGGGTTTGTTTGTTGTGATGACATTCAGTGGCTATAGACCCGTCCATCTGCAGAAATATTTTTTGGGGGGGAATGGTGTGGAGGCTCGTTGGGGCTTGGGGAACCAAGAGAAACGAGAGTTTAAATAGTTTCATGGGACGGTTCATCAAGCCGCTATAACCATAACTCGGTGTGAAAGTTGGGGAATGGTATTATTTGAAATGACGTGGCAAGTCATTGGACGAAAGAATTTTGAGGGATAATCGTTGTTTCGATGTCGGACTAATCGTTATAGAAGGTTCATACGCTGTCTTCTGAGTGATTGAAGTAGGAGCTAGGGGTGCCATGCTGACCATACATTAGCCTCAGGAGCATATCACGAGAGGTCTAGAAAATCGCGCAAAGCCAGACAGTGTGAGATGACAAAATGTAGACGTGTTGTCAACGTTCCTCGCGCGGGTGTGGTCAAGATATATAAGTTTTGGTCGAGTTCCAAAGAAACTCCAACGTTGGAGTTGAATCAGCCATAATGCTAAAAGATGATGCTGTTCATCTCGGGAAGTTCAAGGTGAACTCTGAAGCAAGCTTAAAGTTGGAGGTGACACCGTCGAGTCACATGACCGTAATCAGTTGCTGAGTAAAAACGCAACAGTGGACTTATTCCATCGTCATTTAGAATTGATACTGAGCTTGGTTGATTTAAAAATATGGTGGGTTACATGGAGTGAAGATGATGTCAGGTTGGTGATGTCATTAAAACACTGAATAAAAGCTTGACGTTATTACGATCACGCTTTATACAGGGTCTTATCCGGTGCTTTAATGAACCAATGTCCGCATAGAGTCCATCGTAAGTATTCATCATGATAGTTAGTGTCTTGCTTCGTCGTAGGGTGTGACAACTTGATTCTCTTGCCTTTTGTTTTTGCGATCCTCAAGAACTTGTCGTATCGTGTTCTGGTTCATATTGATCCCATACTTTGAGAGGCAGGCGGGTTGCGAGCAGCAGCGCAAGGACTGAGAGGGTGGCGAAGAAAACGTAAACGCCGAAACCTCCAAGAATATTGTTCTGCACGGAGAACGAAAAGAGTGAAGTCGATAATGCTGGACCTATAGCTCTGGCAATTGACACGGTCATCTGGGATAATCCATTCGTCGCTCCAAGAGAACGTTTATTAGGCGCAGAAGCGGTGATAAACATAAAGATCGTCCCTGCATGGAGATAATAATAAGGTAGGGTATAAGGTTATGATGGATGATCCATGTTTCACGTACCATACGCCATATCCATTAATGCTATCATAGCAAGTAAACAGCCTACTAAAAGGCAGACACCGAATGACAGCTGACCCCATCTCCGGGCAACGAAATTGATTATGGGCAACAGTAAAAATACTGGCAAGAAAGTGGACATTGCCACAATGAAAACCCTTCGTTCTCCCCATCGGCGCACGATACGCGCAAAGTAGATTGCTTGGAATATGGCACTGGCAGCGCCATATGATCCAATAATACATCCAATTGTTGGGGGGCTGAGATTTAGACCCCCAATTTCGAGCGGCATAGCGAGGAATAGCGGTAATAGAGCGTTGACAGAGATATTCAAAAAGGCAAGGAAAACGTAATTCGAAACGGAAAGCATGACCGGATATACAAGTAGCTCACGAAGAGCCACAGGCTTGTCAGCTGTACGAACTTTCGGACCTTCACGACATTCCGTAGAAGATTGTCGTGAAGTTCGTTTCGGAACTGTCTGTGTTATATATGGCAACTATATTAGGATCAGGCAATGACTCAGGTAGTACAAGGAACGCACCTCTTTGAAAAGGAAAAGAGTAATCGCAAAGGCGACAAGGACATAAGTTGAGGTAGCGAGACAAGGAAGAAAATAAGGATATTCTTTCCAAAACGATCCTGAGAACACTTTTGAAAAGCGTTCATGCGGGTGAGATAAGCTGCCTCCGATCAATGGCCTAAAAATTCCTTATTAACTGCGGTGACTCCAAAACCTTGCGTTAAATCTTACCCCATGGTAGCTCCAAATCCCCAAACAACTGGCATTAAAGAGAAACCTTCCGCACGGTTCGTAGAATCAGTAAGTTCTCCCATAACGCTTTTCATTACTCCTGAGTGGATATCAATAATGATTCAAACGTCGAAGTGGAGATATGCACCTATATTGCCATTGAGTAGCCCAGTTAGACATCGGCTAGAAAATGAACCGACTTTAGCTAAGGTCCCAAATTTGCTTTTGAAGATGATAACACCTGAGAACTAAAGTCCAAAAAGTACGTGAAAGACCAAAAGCGAGCATGGACAATGTTGTTCCCAGCAGACCGATGAGAATAACTGGCTTTCGACCGATGTGATCAGAAGTCCGACTCCATTGGAGCACAGTGATAGCCTCGGTTGCGAAAAACAGAGACTCCTGATATGCCAGAAGCCAATTAGTGGATACAACAGGCCGCTTGATTAACTCCACTCAACAATCAATCCAGCATAATATCCGACTCTGCGCTCGTCGCCTCCCGTAATATCAAGTTCGCTAATGAGCTGATATACAGCGAATGAGCGAAAATGTCTCTTCGATCTATCGACGACGCTGCTACTCACCTGATTGATGTACGGATAGATAGACTGACTCGTGAGCGGTTCACAGACCTGCAAGAGCAAGACTATCGCAATTTGAAGTTTCGGAAGGGGGCTAGGCGAACGTTGCTTTTGAGGGTTGACGTTTAGTAAAGGTGTTTCCTCGTCTGGGACGTGCAAAGGACCGTCGTTCATATTTGGAAACCAACGGGCAGGGGGTGTAATGGAAATGCCAGAGACGAAGTGAAGCAGAGGGTCGTTAAATAGAGAGGGGGCCCTGATTATCTAAATGATATAGATGAATTGCCAATTACAGTTCGACGTTTTTACGCTCTGTCGTGGGCGTTTCCTTCGCGTCTTATTGTTCCTTTTGGAAAAAAAGATTGGATAAGATATTCTGCCGAGTCTGTTCTCAGGAATCAAGATCAATGGGGCATGAGATCTTTGAGGTGAGTAGAGGGAAGTCGTAACTTGGTGTATTGTACGGCCGATGTCGTTACAAGATCCCTGATTTCATGGGATACTCTGGTCTGCACATAAAGGAGAATTCCAGAATCTGAGACTTGAGTCACTTGTGGCGCTACGGTGATTTCGTGACGAGCCGACGGTCACTGCAATGACAATGAAATTCAACGTTCCGAGTCTCCGAAGCCTGACCGTAGTGAACGCGTGAATATGTTATGTCGAAACTGAATGACATGTATAGGAGAATGACATATTAGATTCAATGTTTTTTCCCACATTTTCATATCACATGACTATCCTCGTAGCCTCGATCTTTCAAAAGGAGGTTAACTTCACATGTCAATCATCTTCTTACAGTAATAGTATATACTCTATCACATACCTTTCTAGCAGAGAATATGTAGGGTGACATTACGCTGTGTCGTCAACAGCACCGGTTATTAATTACGAAAGAGTCGGACCGGCAGCTAACGATGAAATAACGGCGGTATAGCAAAGATGTGCTGAAAACGTGAAATCATTGTCTGATTCAGTAGTATTGAAAAGATTCTGTGGATCGAACCGACGAAGGGAACTTTATCGAAAACTACTCTTCGACGCGTTTCCGTTTCCTGGCAACAGCAGGTCGATGCTCTCCTCGTACACATCCAGAAGACAACTCCATTTCGCCACAACAAGTCCATTGGAAGCACTCTGGATAGTTTCTTCGATTCGACTCTGTATTCATTGGCCCTTGGGAGTTTTCATCCCAATCTGAAAAGCTGTCTTCCGAACGTTTCAATTCACCTGAAAAAATTATTAAGATGATAAATTCTGACTTTTTGAAATACGCAAACACACTACTAACCTGGATGAACACTGCACTCAGTATCTTCCCGAATTGTGTTAGTGTCGAATTCTTCATCGCAATTTCCACATGTTTCCCACCGAGGCACAATTCTTTGGGTTCCCCTCTTCAATGTGACAAGCTCCCTGGTAAGCGCTGCTTCTATTGATATATCTGTTTCGACAAGAACCCTGAGTAGTTGACGGAGGCGCGTTTCGGAGACCGTGGAAATTGCGGTCTGTAGTTGAGAACGTGTCTCCTCATTCAAGGTGATCTCTATCTCAGAAGTGTCAGAGCCGTCTTCAGAGCCGTCTTCATCGCCATCTCTTCCATCCTCGCTGTTAGAATCCGTGAGTCCCGTTAGGTCAATAACTTCAGCTTTACTTGGAATTGTGGACATGACCTGTGCATGATATGAAATTCAGTCGGCCCGGCTATAAACGGGTGCAGGTAAAATGGTACCAAACGGTGTCGTCCAACCTCTCATTCACTTCAAAAGTGCTTTCGTCTGAGACGGTGACGGCCTTGAGACATGGAATGTTGTGAAAATGGCAAGTAGCACAACAAATCTAACCACATGATCGAGCTTATGTCATTTGGACGACTTTACTTGGCTTGCCAAGGCTTGCTTCAGGCATCGATATTCAGGTGAGCAAGACAAGGACGTTCACACAGCTGTAACAGCCGCGATAGGACTACAATATTTCAATAACTACTACTTTCATAGTACATGTAACAACAGCTACTGGTTTGCCCCAAGTTTGTTGTGCATTATAGATGTACTAAGTTAGCCACTAGGTACTATTCATGCATTTATATGTATAGCCTAGAAAAAATATCATCAATGTATATCACCAGAGTGCCCAGGATTTTGCCAAGTACAAGTTGAACATATAACCATTACTCTCCCCACGGTCTGCCATGGCATGAGCCTTGTCGAAGACTACACACAGCTCCGTCAAATTTATTATTAGACACCATGAGCGTTTTTGGCTGCAAACGGCAATTTTGCGCAGTTCTGTCAAAGACTCAAAGTTCTGTATCGATTTAACTTACAGTAATCAACACTGGTTTAGCAGGGGAAGTGCGCTATGCACTCAGTCTTACCTCAAACGTCCCTCTATCTTTCCTCGGTAGCCTTCCTAAAGAAAATATTATGGATAGTTGTTTTTTGGGCTGTTTTGTTTGAGTTTTAGAGTACGCGTTGAGCAGTCTGGGGACGGTCCGAGGTCCGCTGTCAGGTGAATCGTTCAAAATGTTACATAATATACCCTTCTTGTTTCCTCCTGGATCAATCAACTACATACCGATGCCTACCGATGCTCAACCCATAAGGCGAACTTTTGTGAAACTGATGATCAACCAAGTCTATAATTCTGGCAGAAGTCTTGTTAATTGATAGCGAGACATAACTAGGCCTGAGCCTCCGTTTAAATTCATGAACCAACTTGTTGATTTTTACACTGGGCAAATTTATTTAAAACATCATCCGGAAACCTCACCTCTAGTCTCAGGTCTCGGAAGATATAACCTGATATAACCCAGGCTTGCTCTGGCTTGCTTTACTCATCATCCATCAATCGTTACTGGAACCCTGCGAATATTCGGTTATTATTAGGTCGGGCACCGCAGGCTACCAGGGGAGACCATCTCAAATCTCATGGGTTATATTATTGATCGATAAGAGGATGGCCTAGGATGGTGCGCGAAATGCGGAACCCTAGATCTACGGAACCCTTTCTTGGGAACCTTTGTCCATATAAGCGATGACTCTCGTCGTCTTGCACTCTTGATAGTCGTCCTATCCTTTCTTCGCCACAATCATGGGTGATGATCCCTCATACATCATTGAGGAAGCGCAGCCTTTTCTTGGTGTTGACAGTCAAAAAAGGCCCTTGCCAAATCCACTTCCAAAACTACAGCTCGGAATAATCTTATTGTTACAAATCTGCGAGCCCATCACAAGCCAGTCGATCTACCCCTATATCAATCAGGTAGGCCTTATTCGGTCTCGAGAGGCTTCTTCTCATAAAATACTCGGTAGCTTATCACTGAACTTGATATTACTGGAGGGGACGACCGAAAGGTTGGGTACTATGCTGGACTGATCGTTGAGTGGAAGTTAGCCTTAGCTCAGTTCTGTGAGGACTGACTCCTTTTTGTCGTATCAGGAATCACTTTTTTTCGCAACCGAGGCTCTTACTGTACTTCAATGGAGCCGACTTTCTGATTATATTGGTCGTAAACCAGTGCTACTCATCGGTCTATTAGGCACAACGCTATCCATGCTCGCTTTCGGCCTCTCTCGCACCTTTTGGACACTTATTCTCAGGTAAATTTTCTAGTTTCAAAAGGTTCGAAGATCTTTAACAATTTCCAGCCGATGTCTAACAGGGCTGCTCAATGGAAATATAGGTACGCACTGTGCAAGCGCAACCTCTCTTCGCACGTTTGACTTGAATGATTATTTAGGAGTGATGAAAAGCGTCATGGGAGAACTTACTGACTCTACGAATCGCGCGGAAGGCTATGCTTTATTGCCAGCAATATGGGGTTTTGGAGCCACCATCGGGTTCGTTGCCAAACTATTTTATGTAATGAGGCTTTTGGACTGACGAAAGAGTAGGCCGTTGATTGGAGGCTCTTTATCCCATCCACATGAACGCTTCCCGAAAGTCTTCTCAGGATCTCTTTGGAAGGATTATCCATACTTTCTCCCCTGTCTCGTCAGCTCAGTGTATGTCCTATTCGCCTTCCTGATCGCGTTTTTCATGCTCAAAGAAGTCGGTGTTCCCATTTGCACATCTTCAATATTCCATCTAACAACAAAATTATTCCAGACGCTTCCTGCAAGGACATCGCGACAAGTTTCGCTAGAATGTTGCGAGGGTTCAAATGCCCATTCGCGTGATAAACCTGTTCCTTTCCACAAGCTCCTTGTCTACCCGGTTGTCCTTTCAATTGCTAATTACGTCGCACTCGCCTTCTTGAACATCTCCGCTGCGGCTCTGCTACCGTTGTTTCTCGCCATGCCGCTCGATATAGGTGGTCTAGATCTAAGCCCCCCTGTCATTGGCTACATCATTGGAATGTTTGGCACGGTCGATGCCCTGTTCCAAATTTTTTACTTTGGCCCCATTGTGCGTCGATGGGGAGAGCGAAACGTTTTCGTTGCCGCCATATCCACCTTGATTCCAATATTTTTGATATTTCCGGTAATCAATTTCGTTGCGCGGGGATGGGGTCCGTCGTCATTAGGCGTCTGGTTTTTGTTAGGTTGCTTACTGGCGCTCTTAACCCTCTTGGATATGGCTTACGGTATGTTCATGTGCCTAACTTTTCATTTATTTAATGACGCATTTTATTCTTACCCAGGGGTTATTTTTATTTTCATTACTGCTTCCGCTCCTAATCAGCGTTCCCTTGGATCGACAAATGGGCTTTCTCAAACAGCTGTGTCTATGGCTCGGGCTATAGGTCCTGCATTGTCAACGTCATTTTTTTCGTTCTCTGTGGAGATGAATATTTTGGGTGGCTATGGTGTTTATGTTGCCTTTGCTACACTCTCGGTTTTCGCAGTGTATCTCGCAACTCACCTGCCTTCCAAGCTCTGGGATCAACATGAGCCAGAGCCTGATAGAGAAAGATGATTGAGAGGGTGTCTTCTAGCTTCCCGATGGCAGAAATAAAATCATGCAACAAATCCGAAGATCTCACGAGTTGCGGCCAGCTCAACGACGCATATGAACCTTACCACGATGTTGTTTTTACAGTGTATGTAACTTGACCATATTTTTGAGATCCAAACATTGAAACTAGTTCTGAATGTGATCGCCCACTATGCCATTTTATAAGCCGACATCTCAAATTCTGGATAAAATATGAATCAGAGGTCTGCATAGTTTTAAATATCACCGCCCTGCCTCTACTGTTTTGATGGGATGTAGTCGGATCACAAGTTATAAGTCTCCATATGTTTTTTGTTGGTTTTTTTTGGCAATCTTGTATAATCACTGAATAATTTGTTCCTAAAGGCAAATATAAAACTGTACATACCTATGTTATGATGATACAAGGTCAGAAAGGTGTCGTTCAAAATGCTATTAGGAAAAAAAATTAGTAACCCCTTCAAGTCACAGACTAAAACTCCGGGACCCCCTGGATGTGCTCAATAGCGTTCGATCTCCATCTCACCCCGCTGCGGTTCGTTTGTGTCTGAAAAATCGAAATTAGCATCTCAGGAATTATAAACTTTGATTGAACTTGACACATGGATTAAGCGCCATATACGGTCCACATCAGTCCACATCACTCCACCTCAACTCCACATATGATGCTATAGTCCCACAAAATTTCCCCAAACTGCAGTCAACTTTTATAACTCCAAATAAAAGCATATACTTTAAATTCAAATTTTCAGACATGCTTGACATATATACCATCTCTTTAGTCATTTATATACCCGCAACTGATCACCCAAAAAGGAGTGATTGAATTCTGTTGATTGCACTGATCATGTATGAATGAACTTTTTTGTTACCTCATATGCACAAGTGTCGTGGGAAAAACGTTGCGGTTACTTTGTTGGAGACCGAAAATGTTGTCCTTCTTACTGTGACAAAGGTACGGCCTCCATCGGATTGAACTCTTGTTCTGCGTACCAAGACTAAACTACTTAAGACCTGTACTTATTCAATGTTCTACCTTCCCCCCCTGCAGCCAATCCACGCAGCTTTAACGTTGCAAATACCAAAGCAGAGAACTCATGGCTGCTCCTCGGCCGCTGAATATGACTATGTTCCATTTGCCCTCAACTTTCTCTGACTACGTTTCAGCGTTTCCGTACCCACCCAGCTCCCCATCTGCCGGTGAATGTTCGTCTCTTGCACTGCGTGCTTCCGTCGCCGCTGTCCCTGACTCAAAACTTCGTGCGATCATGGTTAAATTGGCTGAAAGTAGCCCCCAATTTCATCGTGCTATCGTGAAAGAACTTGGGTATGCCCAAGTCACCCGAGAATCCCCGCCTACCACCCCTACCACCCCGAAGACCCCCAAATCTGAGAAGCGTCGCAGTAGGCCACGCCGCCAGCATAAAACCCTCACGATTTCTACACAAACGCCCAATCACAATCACAAGCGACATATAAGTACTGCAACAGAAGCCTCATTTCTGTCTGACTGCGTCTACCATCCTGGTCAGTCTTTACTCATGTAAATTCTTTTCAAATCATGGCTGAGCAATTACCAGGCAATCTTGAGGAAGAAGACTATGAATTCTTGTCAGGCAGCCCTGGTGATATGGCACGTAAGGCGGTACGCACTATCATGATGTGGAGTTGTTGTAAAGAGGACGAATGGAGTCCAGGATGTATAAATGCTACCATGATCCCCGCTCAGTTCAAGGTCGAACACGACGATCGTTATGATGCGAAC
This sequence comes from Phlegmacium glaucopus, assembly GCA_015039465.1. Lineage (NCBI taxonomy): Eukaryota > Fungi > Basidiomycota > Agaricomycetes > Agaricales > Cortinariaceae > Phlegmacium > Phlegmacium glaucopus. The sequence continues at coordinate 313,421 of MU130157.1, read as the reverse complement.
CACTCGCACGACGATGTCTTCCCTGACTCAGACTTGGAAGGACGACCTGACTTGAGTAGTCGTTTATTGTCAGATACAAGATGGACAACTAAGTATTTGTAACTTTCCGATTCATTTCGTTCTTTGTTGAAGGAACTTAAGCCTTTGATGGTGTTGGCGTTAACAACTTAACATTACAGGTGATCACAAGAATTTAGTGATCACATAATTTTACTTATCGAACAAGTTTATATTAATATTGAACAATCACTTTCTGTTATACGTATTCATCTCTTCATCAACCATTCAACTGCGCTTGGTTGTTACGAACGGCCGTGCTAGCTCGTACGTCAGTCGGAACGATGACCAATGGAACTGCATGTACTACCTTGCGACTCGGCTTGAGCTTGATCATTGTGCTACTGCGCCCTCTTCCAAGTTGTGGGCCACCCCCCCTCGCCATCTCTGACCATTGTGCCACTGCACGAATATCCTTTTTTTTTTGCCATAGGCCACGGAAGAGCGGCGTGCCTAGGTGCCTAGGTATATAAAGCCTTTCTCCCATTGCAACGTTCACGACGCTTTTGCCAGCCTTTAAAGCTTTAAAGGCAACAAGGACAAGGATACCCTCACCTTTACTTCTGGTGTTCATCGTTGCATTGATCTTTGTTTAAACTAAGGTACGATTGCCAACGAAGGTTCTGATTCAAAAAATGCAGAGTTGTCGCATTCTCCCACCGCTCAATCTGGATCGAGCAACATTTCAGTATGACTCGCTAACTGGACAAGCCTTTAGTGCAAACACACAATACCTCTATGAACAGCGTGATGGAACCCTTTATATCCGAGATTTGGTAAGATCCAGTATCCCAGTCCAAGAAGCGCCTTTTTTTATATTATTATATTCGCAGAGTACGACGACTTCGTCGTCGAGTCTTGTATCGCCTATGGAAATTTCTCCTATGTCGGCTCCGCCTCACCTACCTCGCACCGAGCTATCCTCTTTGCATTCTTCTGGAAAGAAGACCCAGAATAATTCAAGCAAGATTTGGAAAATATTCACAAGGTATCGACCTAACCGTTGTGTCCTTGCTTCTCTTCGCGTGTTAACACGTATCCACAGAAAACCTCAAGTGGAGAATTCATGTCCTCAAAATCCTACTTCAACAAGAACAACTCCTTCTGATAATGTTCCCGCAAAGAACCATAAATCACCAACACATGATCTGAAGGAGCCACAGTGGCGAAACTTTATTGCCCCACCTTGTCATGGCTTTTCTACTACTCCCCCAAGTGCACCTAGCGCGGCATATTTTGTACACACCCCATCAGAACGAGACATACCTAATCATCCTACAATGATCCTTGTCGATGACGATAATCGGAACATGTCGTCGGCACATTTTCCCATACCCTGCTCGAAGCAAACCATACCCGTGGATATCACAGATGAGGAAAACTCAGAGTACTCTTCCCATCCCAGTACCAATTCTCAACGTACCATACAATATATTCCAATCAGAGGACAAAGGCGGCGAGCTGAAGCCAGTAAATCAAATCGCGGAAGGCGGCTCAAGAAACAAACGCATGACCCCGATGCTTCTTTCTTGGACATGGATGTGATCAAACCTTTTTGATTTATCTATTTACGTGGATGGGGGTGGAAGTTGTAATCCTTAATCCTTTTTTTTTGTCTTTCAATGTATTTTTACCTAAGCGCATTGTTGTAATATCTATGCCTCACAAATGTTCAAGTTATGCTTTTCTAATGTAACTTGTGTCAGGGTCATTGAGCCAGCGAAGCGACCCCCCACTTTAGATGCTAGACTACCATGAATTCCGTCCATAGCCTCTGTAAGGGCCTATGTTACGGATGATTTAACATTAAACGCGTGTGATTTACGAATAGGCGCCCGCAGAAGCCTCCTTTGGCGACTGTCGCTATGCGTGCGTTCTCGTTTAACACACATCTTTATCCAACACCACATCCAATCTACTGCCCTACCATTGACAGAAGTAAATAAACCTGATCACAAAGCGTCAAACCTCTTCAAAGGCAAAAAAATAAATAAACTATAGACACTCAGTGGCCAGGCCTGAGGCAACGATCAAGCACTGTTCTACGAGCCAGCTCTCTGTGGTGGCGGCTTCTCAGCGTACAGAAAACGGGGCTTTTCTGTATTTTTTCAAGCCTGTCAAGGTCCAAGCGCTATTGGTCTTGGGGAAAAATAGTATTTGCGATAGAGCTTGCTGGTCCCATGCCAAAGGCGGCGTCTAAAGTCCAAGTTTGGCCTACATTCGACCGTACACAGAAGCAGATAAGTCGTTGATTGAAGTCCTGGTTAGCTCATCATGATCAGCTCTTTTTTTTATAAACTCTACCCTGGTCCCTCAGAAACCATAGCTATTATAAGGCTTCGGGTGGCTATCCATATGATACGATGATTCCACCGAGATCAATCAGATAGGATAGTTCGTTGATCTTTATACATTGAGCATCTTACAAGTTACAAAAGAACAGCCACTGTATACAATTTCCGTAATCTTTACAAAATCAGACAAGCAAAACAATCCCACAAACACTTTCCCCCCCTCCCCACATTCAAAATAGATTGTACGCCCTCGCAAGTGGTACCGTTTCAGCAGGAGCTATATCCGCCAACTCCCCATCCGCGTGAACTTCATAATTCTCCGGATCAACTTTCATTTCTGGAGTCGCATCGTTCCATTTCATATCCTTCTTGCTCACCGACCTACATCCACGTACGGGTTCGACTCGTTTGGATAATCCATAAGATGCAATAGCGCCCGTAGAGACGGATAGTTGAGAAACAAAAGCGACTGAATTGAGCGCTGCTGATCCCTGTTTGGAACCCCACATGGGTTTAGAATAGAATGGTTGGACGATTGGAATAGAGGCATTGGCATCTCCAATCTACGCGTAATGGCCGGCCAGTCGGGATTGTATTGTGTGTAAGAATGGCGATGTAGGAAAAGAAAAGAATGATCCGTGCATCAATAAGTGTATTTTTAATTTAATTGGGGAAGGGTAACGGACCTGCGCCCATGCAATCACACCTGATTTGAGCACCATCTCAGGTTTAGCGCCGAAGTTTTCTGGTTTCCAGAGGACGAGATCGGCGAGAGTACCAACAGCAACGTGACCAACGACGTGGCTAATTCCATGGGTAATAGCTCTGGAAAATACCAAATTCAAAATACGCAAAATTCCCGAAAGAAGCGACATACGGATTGATTGTATACTTGGCCACATATCTCTTAACTCTCCCGTTATCCTTTCCTTCACTATCGCCCAAAGACACCAAAGGTCCTCTAAACTCACGCAGCTTGCTCGCTGTTCTCCAAGTCCGGCTAACTACTTCTCCAACACGGCCCATAGCTTGAGAGTCAGAACTAATCATGGAAATAGCACCAGTATCATGTAAGACGTCTTCAGCAGCTACCGTCTCAGCTCGGATACGTGACTCGGCAAAGGCAAGGTCTTCGGGGATAGTCCTATCGAGATGATGGCACACCATTAGCATCTGTGAGAGTAACGTATCAGATCATATATATTTATGTAACAAGTGTGATGCGTTTCATGCTTACATCGAGGTGTTCGTCAAGCGTATTTTTAGCGTATGGCCGTGTGGGATTAGTGGACGATGGAAGGACATTGGGTAGTCCACAGACGACGATAATGTCGGGTGCATGACCACCGCCTAGCATGTAGAGAAAGAGGATAATGAGAATGACATGATATCAAATGCGTCCATCAACTCACCGGCGCCTTCACTGTGATACGTGTGGATCGTACGATTCCCAAATGCAGCAATGGTACCTGGGTTTCAAGTTTCCGTCAGCCGCGGTTTGTACCGGATAAAACAAAATTTTCATACTCTCAACGAAACCGCTCTCGTTCAAAGTGTCTGTATGGATGTTAACCTTATGGAAACGATTGTCAGATTTACAGTTAGTGTCGGCATGGAAAGGAACACTTACCTGAACATCATATTTATCTGCAACATCCAAACAATTCACAATAGCTGCCGGTGTTGACCCCCAATCTTCATGCAACTTCAGGCCACAAGCTCCAGCTCGCACAATATCCTCAAGCGCTTGGGGACCTGCATCATTCCCTTTCCCCGTGAATGCAAAGTTCATCGCAAGGCTATCCGTAGCAGCCAGCATATGGCGCATGTAGAATGGACTCGAAGTACATGTCGTCGCATTGGTACCTGCACTGGGACCAGTTCCTCCACCAATCATGGTCGTGGTACCCGCTGCGAGGGCTTCTTCTACTTGCTGAGGACAGATGTAGTGGATGTGGGCATCAATAGCACCTGCTGTGATTATAAGTTTTTCGCCAGCTATAACCTCAGTTGAGGAGCCAATGATCAAGGAAGGATGGACGTAGGCCATGACATCTGGATTTCCAGCTTTCCCAATGCCTACGATTAAGCCATCTTTGACACCAATGTCGGCCTATTTGTCAAAATTAAGCCTGAGTGACGGACGTAAAGAATATAGGGCCCTTACTTTGTAAATGCCAGACCAATCGATTATAAGAGCATTGGTGATCACGAGGTCGAGAGTTTCCACTGAGGAGCGGTTGGTAGCTTGTCCCATTCCCTCACGTATAGTTTTCCCTAATCATCGGATTAACGGTCGTTGGTGACCCAAGAGAAGAGTCATTACCTCCACCAAATTTTGCTTCATCCCCATAAATGGTCTATAAAAATAAGACAAAAACCTCGTCAGTCTAGTATAACAAGGGAGATGTAATTTCATACCTCATCACGTTCTACCTCAATCCACAATGCCGTATCTCCTAACCTTACTCGATCTCCGGTAGTAGGACCAAACATAGAGATATACGTCTCTCTCCCCATATCTTTATCTTCGTGAATCTCAAGTGCTCCAGGCTCAGGCACATGTGCAAACCCCTTCTGAATCAACCCAGCTACAATGGCATCCGTCCTGCTTAGGTCTACAACACCAGTTGCCAGATTGTTTCCACCTGTAATGATTTTGGCGCCAGAGATGGCTACGAGATCTACTATTTTGACATCTCCAGGTTCGAATCGTACTGCGGTACCTGCTGGAATATCGAGTCGTTTCCCATAGGCTTTTCCTCGGTCGAAGGAAAGATGGGGATTTGTCTCGATAAAATGATAGTGAGATCCAATCTAACATGTAATGCTTAGAATAGGCACAGAAGAACTATGGTAACAGCGCTCACTTGGACAGGCCTATCACCATTGTTGGTGACGCGCAGTTGGATACGTTGTCTACCCTTATTGATAATGATGCGCTCTTCCTTTGCGATAATAGCTCCAGGTACTTTTTCTGCGGCATATTCTGATATGTCAATGATAGGAAAAGCAGACTCTGGTGGTATGGGGAGGAAGGATCCATACAGAGCAGCGTCGAGGTCTCCTGATTCGGTGCAGATAGGATCATGGACAGTCACCAAAAATACACTAGGTATAACTCGTTAGCCGAATCGTTAGAGAATTATCCAAGCCGAAACTCACCCGTCAGGGAATGTTCCTTCAACTTGAATCTCATGCAATAGACTTGGCACATCTGGAAGAACATGTCTGCGGCCTAGCATTTTCTTTCCATCGCGCATAAGCTCCGCAACGGAATGTCGTCCATCTCTGATACGCTCCTGGAGCTGTGAAGCTATAAGGGCGATAGTTTCTGTTTTATTCAATCGTAATCCTCGAGCGAGGCGCTTTTGAGCCAGGAACCCAGCCTGAAAAGGAGATTTTCGTGGTTTGCCTTTATCGCTTGAAAATTTACCGTAAAAAAGCGAACCTGGTGGAGCAGGAGCTTGGCTTCTTCACGAGGCAGAAGATGCATGTGGTAGGGTCCAGTACTTTTGCAAATATCAAAGCTGATGAGTTGGTGATGCTACAAGTTCTTATCTGAAAGATAAGATTCCTTTGTTTGAGCTCGTTTTGACGTCTTGAATGCTTCTTTCACACAAACCACACCTCGCGCACAACAGTACAACTGACTAGCCTATTCTGGAGAAGCCTTTCAAGGTATCTTTCCGATTGGCTCTACTTCCCACACTTTGCGGTATCTTTTACCTGTTTCTGGATTGTGCACGCTTACCAGCACACCTCCGCCGCATGGTTTCCCACAACTGACAGACATTTGCGGCGCTTGGGAGGTCATTTGATGCGCCTCATGCCTTACCAATCCCGCCTTTTTGATTGATATCACTGCGATGGAGTCGTTCGGAACACATCAAAACACTGAGTACAGTTGCCATCTTTCAATTATTCATTGACATGATGATCTGCAAACGCGGGGCGATGCAGGGCTATGCTTTGTATCAGTGTTCCGTTCCGAGGACACGGCCACAAACTAGATCTGTGACTCATCGGTCACATGATTTACTTATCCAAGCGGGTAACGCTTTTGTTCTTGGCTCACAAATATCAACCAAGCACAGTCCAGGCTTTCTCTATTTGCGTCCTTCCCTTCCCCTCTGCTCCTTCATAAGCCTTTATGTCCATTGTGCACTCTCCCCTTCCGGTCCAGCAACAGCACTCTTCTACTCGCAAGCGTACATCCTCGTTCTCCTATCCCACTCCAGCGCTCTCACGCCCAGCTAAAGCACTTCGTACAGCACAGATGGGTTCACTACGCCGTACAGAGACCCTAGTCCACCTTCCAGAGACGAATGCCACATCAGCATCTGCCAACCCTGCCAACAATACAGCTACTCTCCCCTACTACCGTACTCTGCAGTATTACAAAGAACAGCGACTGCGACGGAAGGGTCTTGTTAACCGTGCCACTGCGGAACCCATCACTATCCGCACACGGCCAATCGACTTAGTCCCACAGGACGGAAACCAGCAGCTTCCGCAGCAGCAGCAACGTCAACCATCCACAGCCCAACCCCCGTCTACTCACAAAGTGACATTCAATACCATCAAGCGCGTAGCTCCGCCCAAAGCACCATCACAGGTGATATTGCCATCTGTGGCTTCCCCCATTACCATCACCCGTACACACCGGACCTCCTCTCCTCTCTCTCCTGCACGCACTGTCCTCCCAGGTCGTCCCGTCTTCCCTCGTTCAAAGCCAGAGCCTGATCTGTATCGTGTTGCCATCAAAACCCACATGCGCTCCAGTCCTGTAGGCCAGAAAATCCTCCATATGGGCCCCAGGCTGGCCCTGTCCATCATCGATGCCACCAAGGAGCTGGAGCGAATTGTGGCTGATCAGGAGCGGGAGCGAGACAGAGACAACGATGTCGTGATGTCGGATTCTACCTTCAACCTGTCGACGTCGAGTCTGGCGTCTCCCGTGTTGACGAAATCTTGGGTCTTCGTGAAGAACGAGGTTCACGATTGGGAAATGTTGGATTGTGCGGCTTGATGGTTTACGGCCGGCCAGCTATCTGGGCAGTCCCCCTTTTCACGATCTTCAAGTCGGACATTTAGGATGTACATGGCAAGTTATGCTTTTTTTTCTTTGGATCTTTTATCTTTAAAATTATTGGGACATCAATCTCTGGTTCTCCCGCTTGTCGTTTCTTCCTTCTACCTTACCCAAATGTCGTGTACCTTTGCTTTAAACGTTTTTTTTCGTTCTTGCTCTCCTACTATGACCGCTACTTTAACTTGTACGTCTTTTTTTCTCCTTTATTACTACCGATCTTCATGCAATTGTATTATATCACCCACACTTGTTGTACGTTTTCTTTCTCATAATCTATCTACTAGGCCTATTTAAAACGCTTGTCAACCAACTTGGCTTCGCTGCTAATCATTTTACCCTTCAACGTTCAGAAGTTTTGACACTCTATGCGCTGAGAGCATGTGTGCGTGCGTGCATATGGGTTGAGAGATTAAGATGACTTGGGCAGCCTCCTGGGTCCGATCCGAGGTAACGGCAAAGTTATGACTCATGAAACTACGTCAAAAAATTTACCGAGTCTCACTAAAATCGCGACGCGTCGGTAGAGCTCGGTAGAGACGCGCGGATTCAGTGGAATAATGTCGGCCGAACTCGGAGGCAGAGTTCACTAGCCAGCTTTACATACCACGAGGGCCGTATTGTCCTATCGCTTTACTAATAATATGGTCCATTCATTTCCCCGAGTTTCAATATTTTTCAATGGTTATATTGTATACGTGAATTCTTACGTTGCACAATGCAGTGGGTTTCAACAGTGCGTGCGGTCCCATCCGGACACCATAATTATAGATAGATCGGTAGTAATTGTTGCATGCTACTTCACTCTAAAAATTTACTGGCTGAGTAGTTACTAGTAGACTGAGCCTAGCTGAGCCTCCACCTGCTTCCACTCTTAAGCAACTGTCGACATGGCCAAGGTTCACACACGTTCAAGCAACGAAACAGATCAGCGCGCGCGAGAAAACATGAAGGAGGACGACAGTAACTTTTAAGTCGAAATTGACCGGATTTGATCATGAGGGAGTATAATCCAGTATGCGCCACATGTCCGCGATCAGATAATCATAGATAATCGTACAGCTAGTCTTTGGGAGCATATTTTTTTGAAAAACATATAGAAGATTCCGAACTTCCGAAGCCACATAAATGGATAACTGACTCGGAATTTTACGATAAGAGAAGGGGGAGCCGAGCCGAGAACATGTCGTCCTTAATCGAGCGAGCTCTTGAGTTTTGACGGCCAAAGAGATCTGTGTTTTAAATTTAGTACTCAGCCTGAGAAACTGCTAAACAACCACGAGAAAAGGCTTGAACTCGACTGAAACGTTCCAAAGGGACCCAGATGACATTCCATGTGAATTTTATTTTGAATTGTTTTGGCAACCATCTAATCTATCTAATCTATCTATTATCAATATCCATCCACCAACAGAATTAGAAAAATTACCAGGGTCCAACTGACAACTACGAGGTAAAAGTAGCCTAGGGGTAAGTGAAATTTAAACTCAGAGTCGACTCCCATCTATACGGCTGATTCAACTCTGATTCATCCCCCAAGATCCGCGTGCAAGGCAAGTCAACGAGAAGAGGCTATTTCAAGGCAAGCGGCGTTGAAAGAGTCGACGTCATAGCGTGTATAGCGATTCATAAGCGGTGTTTGGTCAGTTGAGTCGGATTCGGATTCTTGTCGGAAATTGCAATAGAAGTAGAGTTTAGGTATCTTGGCTATAGAAGGGTTGACGAACCCGCGAGAGAAAGTAACGAGAGGTTGATGCCCTGTGCAAAGTACAGATATATTAGAACGTGTAACATGATACAAGGTCAGTTACTCGGGTAACTAGTAAGTTTTGGAAATATGTCTAATTATACTAGGCATAGAGCCGCCGGACTCAGACGAATGCTTTACTTCAAACATGTGATGCCCGGATACCAAGGTTCAAACACATATCTCGGGATCAGACAGGAACCTGGGGTTTGAAAAGGTTCTATAAAAAGAACAGTAACACATGCTGAATTGCAATGTTACGAAGCGCCGGGAAGATCCTTAAAACAGTGGAACTTTTAATAGATGGTATCATAGTGGTATAAGTAGTACTACCTTCTTTAGGATGACTCGGACTCTTAAGCTTGGATCAAGCTACATTTCCTTGAAACTTGGAATCCCAGAGAATTGTCAGTCTCTCTGAGTCGTACTAGGCGCGCGTTGAGCAGACAAAATATATGGAGTTGATAGCATTCAGAAGACTTTTTCATTGCATGAAATGTTCCAGCCGTATTCACGAAGGACATGAAAAAGACGCTCCGTTAGAACCCCCAAGGCACGATTGGGCAGTGAATATTTTTAAAAACGTGGCATTAAGTAGATATGGTCTACCATAACTAATCTCAACCAGTAGGGGTAACAGCGTCGGCAGCGGAACCAGGAGCAGCAGACAGGGGAGGGTCATTCAAAACAGTCTGAACGATCTGTTCTTGTTGAGCTAGCCATGTCCCGAAAGCAGGGGACTTCAGCCATCTGAAAAAAACCAAGACGTCTCAGCAAGCATATCAAATGGAGAAATAGAAATCAAACAAAAACACACCGCTCATAAAATTCGGTCCTTTTACTGGTGGATTTAAACGGTAATAGACTTCCATGAGATTTTAATGAGGCAAAAAAATTCGTGGGACTGAACGGTTTCAATCGAAGGCCATGGTTAGGGGCTGTGGATGGTATAGACGGTGTGGGAGGAAATTCAGAAGCGTTTCGTGCGCGTTTTACTTCCGTAGGGGAGGGAATAAGGGTGTTTAGGTATCTAGCTAGAGGTGTTATGAGCTGTGTTGACCGCGAGAGGAAATGACGCCTAAGATTCAGAGAAGCCTCCATTCCTGGTAAAGATATTGGCTATGAGTGCTCTGTATGGAAGACGGGTAAAACGAGCTTACGTGTCTTGTCATTGCCTTTAGAACAAGCATGCTCTAGTTGCTTGAGTAACTCGCGGTCTTTGGAAATATATCGTTTATGTGTTTTAGTCTTCCAACCCGGGGCTGGGCCCGCGGGAGCGCCCAGCGCCGGACTCCTCTGTCTCGGACTGTTGATAGTTCTGTATCACTCAGTTTCTGCTAGATCAAAAAAGGACGGTAAGATAACGTACTGTATGCGCCGACCTAAACTTAGTACATGAGGCCAATGGACACAAGATTTCTCAAAGAAGGGGTTGGTAGCCCCGAGCAGCAAACCTGCCTTTGGCGGAAGTTTGTTCACTAACTGGGCATGGTCACTGTCCTGCATCGTAAAATAGGGCCTGATGTCACCCGCCAAAGGGATCTGGATCGATGGCCCATACTCAGATTATGACTAATAGTGAAAATTGATTTGGACTGACGGGTCGCAGAAGGTCACGAAGCCACCAAATCGCTTGACTCGTTTGTGCTGGAGAGGCACCGAAAACGAGGATAGGTTCGCAGAGGACAAGACATTCCCAAATAGACCATAAATTCGACAACGAGGCATCGAAAAGCAACAGAGGCGATGGAATGAATGGTGCTGTTGTTGCTAAAATCTTTCGAGAGCCAGGTTTGCATGAGTTGATATATATAAAATCATATCATTGACTTACATGAGTCCTTGGATCGTATTTCTCATTGAATGAAGAGGTCTCCGTAAGTTGTTGAGCGTCGGATGAATGTGGTATTTCAACATGTACTACTGATCCTAGGAAACCAAGCTCCAATGTGTATCCCGGGCTAGGATCTCGCCTATTCTTTGCGTCATGGGTGTCAGATAGTTAAAACAAAGGGTATTAATACGAAAATAAACACATACCAAGTTGCTATGTTGTGACACGCAGCCTCGAGCATAGGAGTGCCGTGTTGCTCAAAAAGAGGCCCGAATATAGATGCGAGATGGATGAAGAAGGCAGGAAATTGGTGTTGCGTAAGAATAACTAGGGAACGCTTCAGAGAAAGTCAGGGACCTGGATTCATAAGGTAAAAAGAATTGGTTTTGCATTTACTTGTTGGTAACCTCGTTTTGAGGATGGATCTCTGCGTTGGATGAAATGAGAAAATCCATATATAAATCCATCTTTCTTGGGGGGTCGTTTGTCAGACGAAAGAGCGGTGAACTGTTCTCGTATTCGAAATGAATGGGTTTGGGATCCTTGGTCGAACTGTACAGAATCTGGAAGTGCGCAAAAAGCACTGTGGAATTGGAAATGTCAGACAAGCAGTCAAGAATTCGCACAGTCGACTGACATGTTCTGCGTCTCTGCCGGAAGGAGCGTCAAAGGTGGGTAAATCCCGTCAACGACAGGGCCATCATCCAAGTCAAACTCAACTAATATCACTGCTGGGTCACCGAGCACATCCGGGCAGACTAGCAAACTCACCAACTGCTATTCCCAATATCCATCGTCGTATTTTCGCAACAGATACAGGATCTACTTCCAACGCATCGATTTCATTGCGTAATGGCCTTGATGACAAGTCCTCCTTCTCTAATTGGGGCGCACCAGGAAGAGTCTGAGAATGGGCAAGTTGATGAGGTTTGGTCACAAGTTTAGCAAACGAATGCGAAGAGTTTGAAGGATCAAGATGGAGGCCAAAGGATCGTTTTCTTGGAGTACCAGAGTTACTTGGAGAAATGTCACGATCTAATTCATCGTCTGTTGTGAAACTGGAGGACGAGGGAATGGAGCTGTTGATCGTTGCTGAGCTGGCTCTTGAACTGGTCGACGATGGCAGTACCAAGTAAGGGCTAAGGTCACCAATATCCTCTTCATACACCGGCGAGTCGAGCTTGAGTTGGGACGGAATATGAGATGGCATCGAGGCGAGCCCCAGCAGCTATGTATATAAGCGGTAAAGAGTCGTAAGACCAGATTAGGGGCTGACATCAGATCAGCACGGTCACCTGCTCGACGCGTTTAGATAAAACAAAGTTCAACAAGTTCGACTTGAGCTTGATCTCTCAAATGCCGCCCTCTCGTCGAAGTCCGTTATTTTTCATAAATGTAACCATGATATTAGACTAACTTCATTCACAGAAGCATTCCAAGCAGAAAAATTTGGCTTCGATAAAGCTCAGCGTCATGTAAGTCATTTGTTAAATAAACATCATGTTCAACACTGACATACCGAGATCGCTAGAGGGCACTGCACCAGCTCCGGGACTTACTTGAGCTCGACGACCGTCAGTTTATAGAATTGAGGGTATGTAAGCTCAAAAAATGCCACTAAATCAATATCTTTATATATTACAATCGTCATTAGAAAAAGTTTGGGATAATAGTAAGAAGTCGGTTGGATATAAACAAAATTGGACGTTCCCAACAGCAAGCCATGGACATGGCTATAGAAGATGTATGTACTTCCACCCTTCATAACTTTGTTGCTGAATGGATCCTTCATTAAACCATCCTTAGCTGAGATCCCAACTTCCTGCCTTGTTTATGAAAGGAAACATCGAACAACGAGCGTACTTTGCGAGTCGTGCCCTTTTAATCATGCACTCCTGTCGCAGGAAACTGGATCCACTCCGTAAATTTGAAAGAGTAAGTATCTACTAAGTGATACTGACATCGCTCTAATCCACCGCACAGATCTCTAAAACCCGTGCTAATGCCCGCCTATCTGAAAAAGTGTGTATCTACTAAGTGATACCGACATCGTTCCTAATTATGCCATTGCAGACGCCTAACACCCGTGCTAATGCCAGCCTATCTGCAAAGGTGCGTATCTACTAAGTGATACCGACATCGTTCTAATTCTGCCATCGCAGACGCCTAACACCCGTGCTAATGCCAGCCTATCTGAAAAGGTGCGTATCTACTAAGTGATACCGACATCGTTCTAATTCTGCCATCGCAGACGCCTAACACCCGTGCTAATGCCAACCTATCTGAAAGGGTGTGTATCTACTAAGTGATACTGACATCATTCTAATTCTGCCACCGCAGACGCCTAACACTCGTGCTAATGCCAGCCTATCTGAACCCACAGCGCCCAACGATCAAGTTCCCCCTCTATCACTTGTGCGCCGTTATTCTTCACATATCGACGGGTCCAAAGCAATCCATGTTGAAAAAAACCCATTTTCTACTCCAACGAGCTTGGTAGCCAGTTCATCTACCTCGACCTTGGTAGCCAGTTCGTCTACCTCCACCTCATGTGAAGACATGCAAGGATGCAGCGTCGCTATACCTCCTTCACGTGGAGGCCAAATCCGAAGTGTCCACAAATTTCTTGAGGCCGCTATACCATCAATGACCCATCTATTACACCGATTCATCGAGTTCGGATGTCTTGGTGAAGATTTTTTATTCGCGGTTTCTACGTGGTCACCAGAGCGGATACGTACATTTTTGAAGAGCCTTCCCCCTGGCCCAGGAGGAAGCACACTGACTAGAATGGAGGTGGATATTCTGGCCTATCATTTCGAGTCCTATTTTCTGGCTTCCAATTCGAAGGCATGAGGAATTTCAACAAGATTTTCTTGAATAAGAATTTGTATTGGTACTGTGATGTAAAATGTACTGTGGTGTAAAATTTGATTTTCCCGAAGCGAATTCTGATATCTCATTTGGATAAATATCATTCGATCACTAGTCTCGTAAGTACATGCTCTTGTACCAAGGAAGGCAATGCTGTCACTATCATTACATGTAGATAGTCTCAATCACATTTCACTACAAAACTTGTAGTTACCGGCGAACAGAGCATCATGTGAAATAGAGAAAGAAATATGAAATTTGCAAGCCACGAAAACGTCAAAGATTCATAAACATAATACCGACCTGATTGGTATACAACCTGAATACTAATTGACGGGTGACTTTGTTGGTTTGGGTGTGCGCTTGCTACTGTCCTTGGACTTCACAAATTACTGGCAATAAGATTTGGCAGAAAACATAGTTCCTGCAGCTCTACCGCTGCCCGGGCCCGGTTACATCATTGTTGGCATACACTTCGGACCAGAAACGCCGCTTATCACCTGACAAGGGTCACCCCACGTGCGGTTCATATGAGTGTGCTTCTTGTTCAATAGTTGAGTATGCATGAGCCTATCTTAACGGTCTTGTTCTCTTCTCAACCAAGCCCTTACTCCCATACGCTTCATACCCAACCATGTCTTCCCTAAGGCTGGCTTTCTGGGATTCCACTTCAGTAGGGCGTGAGTGCTGAGCAAGCTTGCTCCCCCATGGCCAAGCAGAATTTTCAATGCTGATACTTGCCTTATTTGCATTCAGGTCCGAAGTTTTGTAGCGCAGGTCCAGAAAGGATGGACAATGTCAGTAACACCATCAACGCGTCAATAATAATCAGGTCTCAGATGCCATACTATCAAAGTCTGACAAACGCCTCGAAATCTAGACCATATCTGCACCGTCTCACCTTCAAGACAAACTCCACCTTGGTAATAATCCGGAACTCTTCCGGAATTTGAAAGTGAGGCCCCCCCAAAACATCGTTATTTTCGCAAAGATAAAAATGTTTGCTGACGCGTTTGGGATCAAGAAACAACTGTATCGCGTCGGTGAAAAGCATTTGGATATCACGCAGGTACCTCGTCACCAAGGAGACGCATGGATGGCGATAGAGGCTGAGGTACCTCAAACCGATCTGATTTCCTTGCAATATATACTTACCTACATGTACTGTCGGCAGCTTCTATCGACTTTTCCGGACATTTTTAAATGTAAAGGCCCCAAGACTTGTCTTGACCTCGCTTTGCAGATTATTGCATCTCACCATTGTCGGAGACGATTCATCTTTAAACATCAAGGAAATGAGGCTACTGAGCACGTTGCGAAGAAGCGCAGGCTTGTCATGTCCGTATCTGTGGTAGGTAAATTTTATGTCATCTTGTATCCTACAATTGATACCTTCCTTACAGTTAAGTAGAACGGCAATGAGAAAAGTGCGTCCAATTACAACTTTCGGCTTTTCCTTTCCATAATGTAGAACAAGGTCAAGAAACGAGAGAAAGCGAAGAAACAACTCCAACAAAGGAGAGATATCATCAGTCTCAAAGGCAAGGTCGAGAAACGAGAGAAAGCGAAGAAACAACTCCAAGAAAAGATCATCATTGATCTCACAGGCGATGATGACGAACACGACAAAAACCTGAAGATTGAGCCCGCTGAGCCGAAAATTTCGCAGGCTTTGGATATATCTAATCCACAGCCTAGACCCGCTATCAAACGAGAAGGAAAGAACATCGATCTCACAGGCGACGATGATGAACACGATGAAAACCAGGAGAATGAGCTCGCTGGGCCCAAATTTTCACAGATGTTGGATATATCCAATCCACAGGCTGGACCCACTACTATTAAGATATCATCATCCCGCGCTGCCTCTCCCCTAGGACCCGAAGATGCAGGTGTTACTCAGGTTGCACGTTTCTTGAACACCTGTTTTCCACCCATGGCCCATTTTCTCAAGCACTTTGTCGACTTTGGATGTACGAGCGAGGAGTATCTACTTGCGGTATCTACTTGGCCTACTGCCAAGATATCACATTTCCTGAGCCAAGTTTCTAGCTGCGGAGATGACGAACATAAATTGTCAGGGATGGATATGGCCGTTTTGCGGAATCATTTCATCTCCTATTTCAACAACGCTCAAGCTTGAAGTAGTGGAATGATGTGATGTATAACCAAATGTAAAAAGGTGGGCTGGTATGGACAGTGGTTTCGATTTTTATCTTCTTGCTGAACTAAATGATAAACGCTGTGTAGTTCTGTACTTCAAGCTATCTGGAGGATCTCAAATACAACTGTAAAATATCTTGTCTATCTCCAATTGTAACAATATATGCTTCCCATTAGACTCGCCTCCTTTCGTTGGGGGGAAAGAGTGGAAAGGATAGTAGGTACTTAACCTTACGGTTCAGATACATGTAAGTACGGGTGATATTCTAATAGTGCATAGCATTGGTTCCCAAATTTCTCTATTACCTTGTATAATAACCGTCTGCAGTTCGATTTTCTGGCACCATGCTTGGCATGTGCCTATTTTTCAGAGTCCATATTTCTGATCGTACTGGGCTATGATTCGAGCGCGCATGTCTAAGGAGTCATTGGTAAAGTTTTATTCAACCTGCGCGTATATAGGCGCACACCATAGCTCGGACCCAACCTTTAGTGACTTGCATCAAGTCCAACAATGCGAACCTTCAAATCAAGGTGGTGCGCGCCACAAGGACATAAACTGCAAATAATAATTGAAACGAAATCTGAGAGAGTTATTTATTGGTTGGCCAATCTTCTCGGCCAAGTTTGTCAAAAATGGATTGCGACGAAAAATTAATATCATCCATTCCCACTTTTATTCGTTGTAACTCCCATCTGATGGTCTATATGTAAGGTTCGTTCCAAACCGCCGTTCTTCTCCCTCCGAAAGTTTGACGACTTTCTATCGTGTTATGGTCACAGTATTTGTGATGTAAATAACAAATCCGTTCTGGCTACCATTTCCAGCACGTTGACCAGAAATACAAAAGGATGGCACCAAGAGAACCTACACGCGCCCAACTCTCTTCCAAACTTGCCTACCAACAACACACGCCCAACTTCCTTTTAAAACTCCAAAATCGCATGAATGGTATCCCGGATGAGGAAGAACCTGAAAACGACGACGACGGAGAATTCGAATATGTCGGTTCTGGGCGACCTCCTATCCCTAAACGGCCTGCTATTCCTGAAAGACACAAAGATGATCCAGGAAGTGCGGATGAAGATGATGGAGATGAGAAGCCGCAGGTCGTGGTTTTGAAAGCTGGGAAACATCTAACGGAAAGGGAGGCGGAGAATGTGAGACGGAAAGGTCAGTGGAGGTCGTTTGGTCGTTTTTGATTGTGGTGTCTAGGTACTTCACAAGCTAAGATAATTGTCATAGAAAAGGGCCTTCCGCCACTACCTGAGCCAAAGGCGGACGACGCAATTTCCGACAAGTCGATCTCCAAAGCCTCTCAATCTACATCAAAAGAACCAACATCAAGCTCAAAATCTGGCTCTCAAGGGCTCTCCTTCTCCTCCTCGTCTAAGTCAAGTATCAAGTCGAACAATAAGCGCAAGGCCATAGGCCAGCTCGACGAGTTGAAAGATGCTGTCAAGAAAGCTAGTTCGGATGACAAGGCCGAGTCGAAGGACTCTCAAAAAGGCTCAGCTTCCGTAAAGAAAGCGAAGAAATCGAACAAGAGTTTGTTATCTTTTGGAGATGACACTTGACCTGTTCCTCCTCGAGTTCTCCACGTTGTCATGCTGCTTTCCCGATCGACAGGTTCGCCTCTTTCTGAAAAGCCTTCATTCTTTTCAGTTGATTCTTGATTTCAGCTACATAATACTTCCAGCGGCCCTTGTCAAGAACACTTATGGCACTCATCCTTATAGCCACAGGCCATCTAGGAGACCCCTCGAATACTGCCGATTTCACTTGTGGTCACAAGCATCCCCACAACAACTTGTCACCATACATATAGCATGTATGATACCTTTCCTCCTGGTCATCCTTATAATCTTTGGGAAAGACATACGTATCTATGTATTATTTAAAACGAAATAGATACAGGCTTTAAAGTATAACCTTGTCTGTTCAGATATAAATAAAGGAAGACACATGCAAATTCCAAAAGAAAACAAACAGAAAACAGAACGACAGAGCGAACGGGAAAGAGAATGGAACATGGCAGAAAACAAGCCAGAACAGGACTCTGACAGAAGTAACTGGCTTCTACGGGTGGATTTTTTACACTGAACGAACCTCTTGGCCTCCAACACTGGCATCCAGTGATCACCTTTTCCCGTCTCCTCATTGACCTCCACCACCACCCAAGTTCGTCGTTCCAGATCCTTGGATAAATGCTGGATTGAAATGTCCTTGAGTGCCATACCCTCGACCTGCGGACTGCATCCCCCCGCCTGTATATTAATTTAGTGAAATGAGTTTTCGTTTTCCCAACATGTACCAAAACAAAGTGTGAGATGTTCAAGGGCGGAGAAGGGAATAATAACAAAAGGTTCCAAAGGGCAAATGGTGTAATGAGTCGATGCAATTTTGTGCGACATAGCGAGATTCAAGTGAGTTTGAGGAAGTGTTGGATCGACGACAGGGGGAAAAAGTCGTGTAGGCAAAAAAGTAAGCAGACGTCCGGTTGTATAAATAAGAGAATGAGAAAATGAGAGGAGGGGTGGAGGGAGCAGTAGAAAGAAAGGTTGGATTTGTGAATGAGCAAGGAGAAATAAAAAGAGGACTAGAAATTCGTACCCATACCGCCGCCGCCGCCACCTATCACGCCTCCTCGTCCAGCCATCCCGCCACGCGGCCCTTGAGGAACCATCCCGCCACGACCGCCCTGGAATGCACCTCGCCCTCCACCCATAAAATTGCCACCGCCTCCATTTCCACCCATTCCCATCCCTCCTCCCACATTCATGCCGGTACCCATATTACCCATCCCCATAGGATTCATATTACCCATTCCCATATTACCCATCCCCATGTTACCCATCCCCATATTACCCATCCCCATTCCCGCCATAGTACTGTTCATCATACTGCCTGAGCCGCCACCCCCATTGCCCATCATACCGCGCCCCATGCCACCAGGATTACCACCCCGGAAACTAGCACGGGTAGGCACAACGGGGGGCTGTCCGACAGCGACCGTTGATTGTGGCTGTGGTTGCGGTCGACCATCACTACGTGCGGGCGGTTCTGAATAGATAATTAGTGACTCACGCTTCATGCAAGAATGGGAGAATAAGGCTTACCTTTAGGTAGTGTGCGGAAGGGGTTGCCTTGCGCTGAACTTGTGAGCGTAGCCGTTGCCCGACGATTTTGGAAGTCACTAGAAGAGAAACAAATTAAGCTCATATGTGCATATAAATGCGAGTGAACGCACTTGTTGTCGAACCAGAATTTCAGACTCGTTGCCGACTGAGAGTCATGGCATTCCAGATAAGCAATGCTGTTGAAATCAAAAAACAAGTCCATACATCAGCCCAGCAACTCTGGCCAGAGATGACAACTTACCCTTTGCTCTTGCCGTTGACCTTGTGCTCAGAGAATGTGATATCGTTGTGGTCGATGCTCACACCACAACTTAGGGCCACTTTGCGCAAATCTTCATCAGTTGTCCACTAAAACAGGAAAAGAAAAAGAGAGGACAAAACGACAAGAGAACAATTTTAGACAGCTGTACATGAGGAGAGTAAACGACAAAATAAACGGACCCATTGCAAATCCCCAATGTACAATGCATCGTGGCCTGGCATCATAGAAGTACCGTTAGTCTGCATCCCTTGATGTCCGCCGCCAGCCATCATTGATTGCATGTAGTTCCCGTTCATCATGGCCTGGTCCTGTTGTTGTTGCTGCTGTTGAAAAACAGCAGAATTGTTTCCAAAGTTGTTGTTCCGTGAAGCGGGAGGAGGCAAAGGTTTCTCATCCATAAGACCGTCTTCTCGACGTCGTTTGTCCCCTGTGATAGGTTCTACTTGCGTGGTTAGCGTCTGCACTTGTTCTTCGGCCTTCATTTGGTCTTCCTAAAGAAATGGCACGCATATATCACAAACAAGAAGGATAGATAAACAAACGGGTCAGTTGAATACATGCTTTGTGAATTACAACATGGATGTAGGCCTACCTCTCCTCCCCCTCCTCCTACACGACGCGAGACATCATAGATGTCAAAGTTTTCTTGTTTCAGCGGCATATATCCGCACCAAGGGTCTTCAGTGTCGTTTAAAACTGACTTGACGTGGGTAGTAAAACTCAAAAGTGCGGAAACTTTGGTGTCTGAAATGAGCTTTTTCTCTGCAAAAAGTACCACGGACATGATTGAGTATCGAC
Source organism: Phlegmacium glaucopus (assembly GCA_015039465.1). Taxonomy (NCBI): domain Eukaryota; kingdom Fungi; phylum Basidiomycota; class Agaricomycetes; order Agaricales; family Cortinariaceae; genus Phlegmacium; species Phlegmacium glaucopus. The sequence continues at coordinate 293,159 of MU130157.1, read as the reverse complement.
GATAAAATGGGTTAAAAAGAGACAGGCAAGAAAAGCGAACAACATAAAGAGTCTAGTATGAAACATGATAGAGAGGAGAGCGCCAACAATAGGCGCATACAAGACAGTGTGTTTCTACACAAGAGAGATTCTTCAGCGAATGACATAGGAAGGAGCTCTTACATCAGTTGAGTATAGATACAAGGGCGATTTTCACAAGCGAAATTTTTGACGTGGGTAACTGATACAAAGAAGATAGCCAACAGAACAGAAAAACAAGAACAGAGATGGTGATGGTTTGGAAACAAGGATCCTCAGACACATTCCGCACTTTTTCCGTTGCCCCTTATTAATATTTGCAACTGTTTGTTTTGGTGGCAATGCACTTGACTCCATTCTTCGTTTGAATCGTTTCCGAACATTACCGTAACAGTTGGCTCCAAACATCTTAGGGTTCACAAATGGAATCATCTGGAACACGACTTATTTGGATGGGAAGGAAATAGAGACAAATGTTTGTAATTAATGAGTAGGAGCAACGAGGAAGGCACGAAGAATGTTGCTAAGTGCGGCCAGTGTGAAGCCGTCGATCGTCACCGTGTAACGAACTGTCAGTGTCACGATCCACATTCTTCAGAGCGTTTTGCCACCCATGGATGATGGTATGATGATTCTGCTTCTCCTTTTCGAGACCTTTTCTTACACGAGGTAGCCTTACATTCAGGGATACATCATTGACATTGAAAAAATCCAGAAGTTTCTGAATACCTCGGATCCAAATGACGGGAGGATCGACGATGTTTTTTGCAAGATCCTCGATTTTTTCGATTTGGAAGAGCATCCTATGCACCTCTGTAGCCATGATAGGAAGACCGTTACAGTCGTTTTGCTGAGTCCTGATGCCTATGCCAGTGACATAAAGACATTGGAAGCCAAGAACTTGCAACCGTCAACGTTCATGACACAGATAGCCGACGCTCTCTTGACTGGGCCGCCATATGACTAATCAAGTTTGGTGGCTCTCTGCCTGATTCAACTAGTGTGCTCACGCTCACGGTACAGGAGCAGAAGGGTGATATTGGCAATGGGGGGAGGAAGGGTGGTGTGGAGTAGAAGAAGACAGCAAGAATTTTATCCAGGTGGCATCCTGCTGTAGTTTCCTTTTGACGTTACCAACTCCTCGTTCGCTTGGGGGCAGCCCGGGCAGGTTTCTTCGCCTTGACGGCTTGAGATTTCGAGTTGAGTGTTGCAAGGGCTGGGGGCGTCGGCGTGCCACGAGAGCGAGATGCGGCTATGTTCGTATTTGATATCTGTGTTGCCTATTGCTGACTGTGCTCTGCTGGGCAGTTGAACGAGCTGGCATGTGTTGCGCTGGAGATGTCGAGGGTGTTGCTGTAGGTCCGGGTCGATAACTGCTTACTCGCCTTCTTGCTAATATGAGTATTCGTACAACTAATTCAAATTCTGGTCATTCAAACTTCAAAGATCACTGTTTCGCCATTGCCGAATAGAGCATCCTCTGGTTTCAAAGGTCTGGTGGAGTCCGCCATATTTGCTGCAGCACATGATATGTTCTGGATTCGTTTTCCATACAAAAGTTTCTCGCTCAAATAGCGCTAGGGGAAGACGAGAAACTGTCAAATGTTGTTCCGTCGCAAATGGCTCATTCGTCGCACGTCTGGCTCATTTATTTGAACAATGGGAAAAGGAATCTAGATTGTAATGATCATGAATTTATCATTCATACATAGCCTTGATTTTCTATCTTTGGTACTGGAGGATCCCAAGCTGGAAGACTATCAGAAAACCTAGGAAGGGCTACCCGGGGGAGCCGACCTGAGCCGACTCAATGCTCCGGGTGGGAGAATAGTGCACAATTCGGAATTTGGCCCGCCAGGGGGTGGAATCGAATCAATCGATACGTGATGCGACTGCCGCTCAGTTCGCCGTATTTCGGGAGTATGTCTACACTCGTAGGGTAAGAGTCAGCACCTAAGTAAGAGCCTTCTCAAATGCGATGGGAAGATCCCCGAAGAGGCAACACAGGATGAATGGCTGAGTTGTCGATATCATTTTCTATCCGAATTTTGAAGCAAGGATGTCTAAACTTCGCGGACCATCACGGCAGGACCAGTTGTTCCCTAGCAGTCCCTAGCTTTGCATTTATTCAGCCTATCATTATGGCTATTACACTGTAACAACCCCATTAGTAGTCGGACAACAGGTGAATAAAAAACTCTCGGGATTAACCAGGCATCTAGGATAGCTAGCCGGTTAACTGATATTCCAAAGAAAGATGCTAAAAGCAGAGCGTTAGAATCGAGTCCAGATGTAAAGTTCCAGATGTAAAGTTCCAGATGCAGTCCATTTCAGCGAAATGAGCCTTCAACCTGAATAAGAAGGTAGCTCCTTGAATGAACGTCGGTCACCTAGACCTCATGAGCATAGTTTATGGCAAGGTATTAATATACTGTCATAGTCGATGTTGGATATAGCATTCTATGATCGGGTATGTAGGGACAAGTTGGAAGCAGGTTGCGTGGAGATCAAAGGAGGAAGTATAATTGGTCTTGCAAGGTCCCTTAGAATTTCCTGTCAACATATTCCAGAACCACGCTGACTAGTTGACAGTTCAACATGGCCCAGTGGTAGAATCCAACAAGAACACAAATGTGGATAAGACAGCAGGTACAATCTTTCGAGATGCTCGTTGTCACTCGATTTCGGCTAAGACGTGTGCGTGACGAAAGGTCGAAATCAAGTTATCGCTCTTTGTAAAAATCCGAGGGGTTGAGTTCCAAGTCCCATATTTTAATAGATCTTCTGGAAAGCCTATAACGTGGCCCGTCGCCTGCGAAGGCATTCGATAACCAAGTCAAAAGACTCTGGCGTTACAAGTTCCGGTACGGCAAGAGAGGCCCAGCTTCGGGGATATATATGTCATTTTTGCTCATCAGATTATATGTGGGAACGTAATTTACGCACTGAAGACTCGGGACATGCGGTCAGGTGTTCGTGCACAGGGCTCACTGGTCCTGGAAGTGAACTCCATCGACGAGCGCAAGCATCTCCCAAGATGTGTATCATCGTTCTCTGCCAACATATGGAGAGTTTTTTTTGGGCAGGAACATCGATAAGAAATCGATTACATAATAAGCTGAGAATTGCCGACCGGAGATGCGTAAGTGACCCGACCTTTTTAATTGCATAAATGACGGTCCGGTTTATGCATATATATAAGTACCTCAAACTACTGTTGTCTTATAGCTTTCTTCCTTTTCAAAAATTTCTCTCACCTAGATATATATGAGTGGTCAGGTCGACGAGGAGACTCCATTGTTGGCAGGAAATGGGAAGAAACACCCCACCCCACTACCGGTATTCCAGTTCACCCTAGTATTGTTTCTTCAGCTCGCCGAACCGTTGACGTCGAATGTCATCTATCCCTTCGCACCTCAGGTATGCTCCTTTTTATATAGGGAGTTTATTAAATTGACAAACTTTTGTGAATCTCAAAAGCTCATTCGTGATATTGGCATCACACACGGCAACGAGAGCAAAGTGGGATATTATGTTGGTATCATGGTGCGCATGCGTTGACTCCCTCTGTAAGAGCCTCCTTGACTCATGATTATGACGTATAGCAATCATTATTTTTCCTGACTCAGGCTTTCACTGTATTGCATTGGAGTCGGATATCCGACCGTATCGGCCGGAAACCTGTTATTCTGACTGGACTTTTTGGATTATCAATATCCATGTTCTGCTTTGGGCTTTCTAGAACCTTCTGGGGACTAGTGCTAAGGTACGTGCTCGCCCATCTTGTTAATTAAGGTTGCTAAGGTACGTTATCTCCTTCAGTCGTAGCTTGAATGGGGCACTAAGTACGTCTTTACATATGACCGTGCTCTCATCACAAATACTGATGTTTTCTCTCTAGATGGAAACATCGGAGTCATCAAGAGGTACGTCTATGGAATGTTGGACAGTGAATGTTGATTATATCTGCTGTAATGTAGTATGATGGCTGAAATGACTGATACCACGAATATATCTAAAGTAAGTCTTTTGAGGCGCGTTATTATTGCTCCCTATGCTCATCCTTCCATTATCATTAGGCATACGCTTACATGCCAATAGCATGGTCTTCTGGAGCTACAGTAAAATCCGTTCATCCCGAACGTATATCTGGCTCTGATCTATTTTTGTTAGCTTGGCCCAGTTATTGGCGGCTTGCTTGCACGACCTGCCGAGAGATTTCCAGATCTGTTCGGCCAAAATGTATTTCTTATAAAATATCCTTATTTTCTACCTTGCGCTATTCCAGCTACCTTTTCTCTTATCGCCTGGCTTGTCACTTTCTTGTTTCTCAAAGAAACAGTCCCTGCACCCATCTCCATTGGCCGATTACTCAATATTACAACAGAAAGGAAGAAGCCTACCCTCCAAAATGCCATCGGATCAACAGACGCTTCTGTTGCAACGATACCTGGGCAAACTACGAAGACAGTTCAAAACATCGACGACGATGCTCAACCTCTTCCCCTACGAGCTTTACTTACCCCACGGGTACTTATTGCTGCTGGAAACTATGCCTCCCTATCGCTCGTGGATATTGCGTTCCGAGCCATTCAGCCAGTGTTTCTGTCCACCCCCATTCATCTCGGGGGTTTGGGTTTACCGCCACCCTCGATCGGTAAACTGCTCTCCCTATCCGGAATTTTGAACGGCATATTCCAAGTGTTCTTCTTTGCCGGGATCCATGATCGTTGGGGCTCGAAGAAGACTTTTATTATGGGGATCTCCACCGCAGTCCCCGCATTTCTTACGTTCCCCATTGCGAACGCCTTGGCACGAACTCAAGGGTACAGTGCAGGAGTTTGGACGGCAATTGGATTCCAAACTATTTCAGGGCTTTCACTCGGCCTGTCTTATGGTCGGTGTTCCCCTCACAATCTCTAACCCATTCTTTCCTTCTTCTGACAAAGTTAACGTTTTGATTCAGGGGCCATATTTATCTTCATAGCCGCTGCATCACCTAACCGTGCATCCCTCGGAGCCACGAATGGCCTGAGTCAGGTTCGTCTTCTTCTCATTATGACGTGTGGGCAGTGGACTAGCCTTTAGCTGACAACCTGACAGATGTCGGTGAGCATTATGCGGGCAATTGGACCTGCTGCGGCCAACTCTCTTTTCTCCTTATCCATTGAAAGGAATTATCTGGGAGGATACCTTGTGTACTACGTGCTCGTCGTTGTAACTTGCGGTGCTTTAGTTCTCAGTTCGATGCTCCCTCGACAGATTTGGACAAACTAACGAACAAATGATGATCTTCATGCCATCGTTACGATCATGACATATTGTTTTGACTTACCTTTGAATCGATAGCACTCTTGTACTACGAAACAATAGCATTCTTACTTGTGGTCAGCTGTGGCCAGCCGGAGTTTCCGAAGTATGGTGTCAGCCTTTGTCAAGTGCCAAACAAGACAAAACTCGGACTTCGGACTTGGACGCTTGCTCTATATGTATAGCCACGGTTGACCTTATATAACCAACCTACCACAGCGCACCTCTTCCATAGCCCACTAGACTACTTTCTTGGTCATTTCACTCTTGTCTGCTTTTACGAATGACATCTTTCGCATCGTTAATGGCACTAAGTGCCACTCACACCAAGGAGAGTCAGCGAGTGGTTGAAAGTGCCCTACAAGAACGCCGGCGGAAGGAGGTCCAGCAGAAAAAGCAGCAGGAAGAAAGAGAGGCCAAGGAGAAGGAACAGGAGAGGAAACGGCTACTTAAGCGTTTTGAAGACCAGAAACGGGAACAGGAACGGCTGCAACGGCTTGACGTCGAGCGCCAAGCCAAGCAGCTGGCTCAACAGCGACGAGAGGAGGAGCAGAGAGATACCCTCCGATATGGCCCTAAGAAGGCTGCGAAACTTGCCGGAAAACACTCTTCTAATGGCTCTGGAGATTCACCTAACTGGCCCTCTTCGTCCTCTAGCAATCGTGAAGCTGTTCGCAAGCTTAGAGTCCCTGATGACCAAGACGATGAACCGTCAGGCCCTGCACTTACCCGTGAAGAGATACGTGAGCGGAAACTTAAGGCGGAGCTGCGCAGAACTTACACCACTGCGAAACGATCCACGGCTACTGGCAGTTATTCTAAGCATGGTAAAAAGTTACCTGGCGGCGTCCTCGATATCAAAACATCAGGCGCAACTGCCGACGTTGCATCTGGGCAGTCAGTTAAAGAACGCCTTACATCCTTACCCATGACGCTAAAGGTTCTAGGAGGAAAGAACAAGGACAGACGTTCGGAACTAGAGATGTTCTATGATTCTAAAAAGAAGAGATCCGGTCAAGTTCTCGAGGGTGATGAAGCCCGTAATTTCGACGGGTATTTTGGTCCTACGAAGAAGCAACAGGAGAAGTTGAAGCAAGTGGTCTCTACTTCGGCCACTACTTCTGGCGCCGACTCTCCTGGTCCTCGTGAGTCCTTCTTAGCCGTGATATCGTCAGACCGTCAATTTTTTACCTCGCGGGTCAGGTCCTCCTGAACGGTCATCATCTTCTGCACCGACATCCCTGAAGGAAGCTTCATCTTTGAAACCTTCGCCGGCACCGGCTGCTGCCAGCAAACACTCAAGTGCGTACCCACGCGGTACAAGCAAGCAAGCCGTCTCATCTACCCCATCGACTTCGAAAACCACAATACCCAAGATCGGCAAGGCGAACACAACTACACAACGACCCTCCTCATCAACAGCACATAGCCGGCCGAAACGTCCTCGTTCCCCAAGTCCCTCTGAGTCACCACCTCCTAAGAGGCGCCACATGGAGTCAGACATCTCATCCACTATATGGAAAATGTTCGGCAAGGATCGGCAACAATATACCTCCCGAGATGTCTTCAGCGATGACGAAGACATGGAAGCCGATGCGGTCCTTCTCGAGAGAGAAGAGGCATACAGGTCAGATGTCCACTCTTTTCAGCTGCTAGTATTTTGCTTTCTACTTGGAAAATCTAACCCTCGCTTCTTTTTTAAAGCGCCCGCATTGCGAAGAAAGAGGAATTGCTGGCTATGCAGGAAGAGGCACGCCACGAGCAAGAAAAGCGAAGACGCAAGAAAGAAAGAGAGAGAGTGTAGCTGCTCGTGGTCATTAAGTTCTTTGTTTTTTTTTTCTGGCTGGATCTCTCTATCGCGAACCGATTCCTGTAACACTCACCGACTCACCTTTCTGTTTTAACTCAATGACCCCTATATTAGCTTGGCTTGGTTTCTGCACCTACTCAATCTAGATCGGAACGGCATTCCCTTGCTCTTACAACCTTTTTTTTTCTTCATTAACATTATACACATACGAACTACTTTCTTGACTGCATTACTCACTTACTAAAATATCCACACGTACACCAAACCAAACCCACATACTTGTCTTGATAGCCACCTCATAAAATTTGTTGTCGTTACACTCTCTCCTGTATTGCTCAAGTTGATAACTCATTTGTTTTAATTAGTCTCATTGCATAGTATCTTCATGTATAACGTCAACATGTCGGACGTAAGTCTTCCTTCCCCTGTGCCTTCATTTTACTGTATGAATTTCACGACTAAGGCTATATAAACATTCACATCGTGGTCACTAACAAGCGTTATATCGCACCATATATCACCAGCATTTTTTCAATTTTCCCAAATTATAGTTTGCACAAAAAATTCGCTGCTGCACAGTGTTTGATGTACTGACAGCCATATTTGCACGCATCCTTACAGTGAAGCTAAATTTTGATTGACAGGCGATCACATCATAACGCTTCGCTACAATTTTTTTGTGCAAACCATATTGCAAGACCCTGTAAACTTGGCCGGAAAATACGTCGCTGAAGGCTCCCAATTTCTATGTCTTCTTTCCCTGAAGAACCTCTAAATCTCTCTCCATCCGAGGGTGGTGGACACTACCCCGCTGCGATTGCCCAGAAACTTAATGGCGACAAGTACGAAATCGTACGCAAACTTGGATACGGTCCCCGCTCATCTACATGGCTCGTCTTACGTGCCCACAATCCGGAATACTATGTGGTGAAGATCTTCAGTGTCGCTGCCTCAGAGCGCGCAAAGACTGTGGAACTTCCTATCATCAAGGCAGCGGACAAGCTCAGTCCTTCCCTGGGGCTTCCAGTATTTCACGGGAGTTTCTGGGAGGAAAGCAGCGCAGGATCGCATCTTTGTTTCGTGATGAACCCATTGAGCACCTCTGTCCAGGACTTGCAACGAGGTGCCGAGAAGCAGCAGCTCCCCGTTCATGTAGTGCAGCGGATCGTTTGGAGTGTTTCTAGCGCACTCAAAGGCTTGCACAATGCTAAAATAATGCATGGACGTATGTTTCTTATCATGATTTATTTCATCTTGACGTTATCGCTAACCTACTCTTAGAGATTAAAGCGGAAAACATATTTTTCTCAACGGCGACACAAATCAAACACCTCAAGCCCGTCCTCGACTCAGAACCCCCACCAACCACTCTGAAGGTCAAGAAATATACCACTACGCTGTCACAGCCTCTGAAACACAGTTTTAAATGGAATGACAAGAAGAAAGTCGTTGTTGACTGGTTGATCCATCTCGACAACTTGGGACATGGTTAGGGGGGGTTTTTCCTTTATTTGCGCTAGTTCGTGGGGTTCTGATCACATTTTAATAGCCCAGCGGTGGAATTACAAACCCGAAAAGAATGCAGACTATCTATCTGCACCTGAGACCTTACTGCAAGGGGCATCGTGTTCGCCTCAAACTGATATCTGGATGCTGGGATGTCTGGTAAGTCGCACGCAATAGATTTATTTGTGATTCTGATCAAAATTATGCTCGTAGACATTCAGTCTCCTTACCGGAAACGCTCTCTTTCACCTAAATGGAAACACTTCCAAACGAATCGCCGCGATGCGTGCCGCTCTTGAAGACGATGTCCCAGAAGAATGGCTCAGCGACAATAAAATGAAAGATTATAATGCTGAGCATCACGGCCTTGTTACTTCTATTGAAGCGGGTCTTTCGGACGTGCTCAACCAGAACGAAGCAGCTCAAGCTTCGGCTTTCATCAAAGGCTGCCTTCGGTTGGATCCCCAGAAACGACTTAAGGTGGGGGAGTGCGCAAATCATGAATGGTTAGCGATGGCCAATGCTTGCTCGTGCGCATTCTGTTGAAGGAGGTAACGCATAGATGATTGTTGAATGTATGTTAACAAGGGATTTCTGTATAAAAACCAAATGAGGGCCCTAGACCTGTACGACTTTACCACCCCTACATTTATTATTATTATTATTATTTTAAATCCTATTTATTCTCCGTTGTGGCGAACCATATAGTATGTACGTGAATAAACTACTACAGAATGAAGGGAGAGACGATATGTAGAACTGCAGCAACTGCGTACCACCCCTACATACCCATCGAAAATGCTATTATCATTGTAAAAAGCCTTGCGCGCTTCCTCACCCCTGACCGCTGCAAAGGTATCCTGAAACTAACCAAGGTCATTTCTTGTGACGAAAGGATAGCGTTGTGGCTAGATGTACCTGGAGAGTATTGAAAAGAAATTTCTTCCCGTCTTCTCCACTGGCAAGTTTGACTTCAAAATTTATCAAACCACCTGGCGAGAGAAGGCCGCGTGAAAATGAATTCAATCTTTCCAGTAAGATTTTAAAACACGGGTTGCGAAGGATAAGGATAAATATAATGTTGACATCATACTTATATACATGGGCCGGTGTGGCAGAGACCGACAACCAAACCATGACCAATATGAGAACGGCGAACGACGGTGACCAAGTATACTCATGCTCCGGCCTCTCTAAACAGATGAGGTAGGACTGCAACAGAAAATCTACAAACTCACCTCTGCTACACCCTCTACATCTTCTGAAGGACCACAGAGGACCACAGGTGCCAATAGCCAAAGATACACAAATATAGCAACAAATCATATGGGGAAAAAAACCCTCGTTTCTGATTCCATGGTGGCAATATGTTCACCACCCTGCTTTGTCTGGACATGCATATGGCATCCTCTAAAGGCCTGCATCCTATCTGGAATCGCACACCAGGTATCTCGATTTTGAACCCTATCAATATATTCTGTACGGAATAGGCCGCGGCCTTAATGTTTTCAAAAAATCTGTCGAGATTGGCGAACACCTTTAGGAGCCTTTAGGCCTGATAATCCGGTGTTCCGCCAAGAGGACGGTCTTGGGCGTCTATATACATACTTTCATCAAGATGTCCCTGCAACTCCCAGTCCCGACAGGTCCGACCGTGCGTATAGCCTATTACGGAACTGATCACCCCTGCGCATAATGACCAATGCGTAGTCCCATCCATCTAATTTCTCACACAAACCCTTGATAAGAGGTGATATGAAAATTGATAATGATTCTACATTCTCCTACATCGATTACTTGAGACTCAGCAAATGTCGACTCAGACGGTGAATGCGGCTGAAAGCAATTTTGCGCATGGCGATGATGCTAACCATACTGCCCACGATCGCGACAATGCAGCCATTCATGCAGCTTGGGAAAGACCGACTCCGTTACCAAAATTCCAAATTTTTATCGTTATCTTGATACAGTTTGCAGAACCTATTACAGCTCTGGTCATCTACCCATTCATCAATAAACTCGTCAGAGAGACTGGTGTCACAAACGGAGACGAACGCAGGACTGGGTATTACGCCGGTATCATAGTGCGTTGATCCCTCAAACTCAAAAGTTGTACTCACTTTTTTTATTTGTGTAGGAATCTGCATTTTTCTTCGCAGAAGCTGTGACCGTTATTCAATGGGGCTATTTATCGGACCGCTTTGGACGTAGACCTGTCTTGCTTTTAGGTCCACTTGGCTTGGCAGTTTCAATGTTTATTTTCGGTGCTTCAACTAAATTTGCACCCCTTGTCCTTTCGAGATGTTTTCAGGGTATGTTCAATGGCAACATCGGTAAGTCTGCATAATTTTGCGTCTTGCCTTTCTCACACGTTCGCATAGGAGTGACAAAAAGCGTGATCGTGGAGGTTTCTAAATCCTTTAGAATATCCTTGCCGCAAACTGAAAATATGACTAGATAACAGATGCTTCCAACATTGGAGATGCTTATGCTTTAATACCTTTGATGTGGAGCACTGGCTCAACGATTGCGTAGGTACAATGGTACTCTCGTCTTGAGGCCTGAATAACCCTACTTCCTAGGCCCATAATTGGCGGTGTTCTTTCCAATCCTGCAACCAGATGGCCAGACACTTTGGGACAGATACATTACCTACGACAGCATCCATATTTCCTTCCATGCGCTACAGCTGGATTCCTTGCATTTGTAACTTTCATAATCTCATTCTTGGGATTAAAAGAGGTATTGTTTCAAAGCACTCCAGAACTATTTTTTGACTTACTAGGTTTTCTTCAGACTTTACCTTCCCTTGTTGCAGCACGTAAACAACGCCAACTGGATGACGACATAATTATTCCCAATGCCACGGCCAAGTCCACGTTGATCAACCATGGAGAAAGGCTCGACTATGGTGCTACCGACACAACTGAACACTCCCAACCGCCGTCTTCAAGTAATTCTTCCTCAGGACTTGAAAGCAACACGTCATCGTTTTTGACCCGAGGACTTCTTTTAATTTATTTGAACTATGCCGCCCTAGCTTTCCTCGATATGGGTCATTTCGTTCTCTTACCACTTTTCTATTCCACGTCTATCCCGTCGGGTGGCCTTGGTTTGGATCCCTTCAGAATTGGCGTTACGTTTGGGACTTTTGGCTGTATCAATGCTGTTATTCAAGCAAATGCCCTTGGTCCGCTGATCAGGAAGTATGGCGCAAGGAGGATGTACATCATGGCGTTCCCTGGTCTCATCGCCTGTTTTGCGCTATACCCAGTTATGCGGCATTTCGCTCAAATTGCGGGTAGAGTGGATGGCTTTGTCGTCGCTTGCATGGTGATCCAACTAAGTTGCTACATGTCTATTTCCAGCGCTTATGGTATGTATTTATAAACTATTCATCTGAACGGTGGAAGTACTTATACATTGAAATTTTAACAGGTTCCATGCAGGTTGTGCTAGCACAGCACGTCGCTGACAGTGGGCGTATGGGCACTGCTCTTGGGATCGGTCAGATGCTTACCTCTGGAATGAGATCGATGTCACCTGTTCTCGTTTCATCCCTCTTTTCGATCTCCTTGCAAAGACACCTCGCAGGTGGTAACCTGGTGTTCTATATTCTTATGGGGCTGACGTTATTCTTCGTTCGCATTTCGCATTTCCTTCCCCATTCAACTGTCCAAATCAATAGACAGTCACAGCCGTCGGCTTAGAGGCTTTAAACCTGCGCCAATTAACAAGGGCACTTTGTCAGCATCCGATGGATGTGCAGCAAATCCTTGATATATGACATGACGTATTTAGAAGTTGCTGTGTCTACAGGCCGTAAAAATGAGCTTAAGTACTGCAGTACTTTGTCTCTGGCGCCCATAATAACGATAATTAATGACAATAGACCAACAATAGAAGCGGAATGAGCTACTTTCAACCATTCTGGAGTTTTGGATCAATGACCAACAATAGAAGCTTGAGCTACTTCCAACATGTTCTGGAGTGTTGGTTATTTTCCCCAGCGCGATCAATTCTTGAGGCAGGGTGATTTGGTTTCGTCGCTCGTTTGGAGCACCGACCGGTAACTCTTGTGATAGAGAGATTTCAAAAGATGGTCACGGTCCTTGACTCTCATATTTGAAGACTACAAAGGCCAGTCTCTGCTTCCACCACACGACGTCTCGAAAAGGCCTACCTTGGTTAGATGGGACCCTGCTCGTCCACTCTGTCTAGAAAGTCGTGTTGTTTTTGACCAACGCAGAGAAGCACATAAAAAACCTGCTGGAATCATGGGAATGGCAGCCATCACACTCCGAGGTGAGGCAGTGCAGCATATTGTGGATCGTAGAGGAGCGCACGGGCGATGCTGGGACTGGTAGTAATGTAAACTTCGATGCCGGACATTTTATCTATGTATGCTACGGGTGCTTAAACGGGTTATCGTTACCATATCGTCTTTGTCTATAGCCTGAGGAAGCTGCTGTTCAAGAGAACAAAAAAAGTCAGATATAGATGCAGGAAATTTTGGATGAAACAAAGCCTATGATAACCGTTAACATAGCGCTTTTCCTATTCTCGAGTCCAAGACAGGCTTCCCAGCGAGCTCGTATAGAATGCACTATGTCACAATGTCTATGCCAAGGGATTGAAGGTAAAAACAAGACCGAAGACTGGGAATAAACATTCTGACATGGAAATCGTCAAATGTCAATGCATCGTGCATAAAGGGTTATATGAAACGGCTCAGCCAATGAGCTGTTTCACATAACCCTTTTGAAAACCGCTGTTCAGGCAGAGGGAGGAGTTCGATGTTCCCAGCAACTTCTAGATCTGTTGAATGCACCATTTGTATGCCAATAATGCACGCCTAACAGTCGGAGTCGTCGGCGGACAGAGCGAGTTAGCGAGTCGTAACTTTTATTACCATTAGATCAGTGTAGCACATCTACAGCTCGCTACGCTGCGTTAGCTCTGTATACCAGGAGAAGGGTCAGCAGCATCAACATGAGTATCAACCTCCAAGTTCGGGCCCAAGTCGCAATCAACACAGAAGAGGGCGCAAGACGGACGCTCAATACCCATACATGAATCATCAGGCACAATCTCAAGAGATCGTTCCACTTGGCATAGACTGGATGGGTGCCGTCAACAACACAGGAGCTGGCGAGGCACGGAGACTCCCCGTCGAGAAACCCCATCGATGGCCGACTGTAACTCAACCCAACAGATGTGGATAAAAACCGTACGACGGGGATCGTTCGGGTCCATCCCGATCTTGGAGGCAGCGTACAGACATGATGGACCTCTCGATGTATGAGATCCCCATCATGGACTTGGAAAGTATGTTGATTTCGCAATCCATCCATTACCGTTATCCACAACTCTTTGGGGCAGGCGCAGGAGCTCCCAGCACCGGTACCATCGATGTCGTCGACAAGGGCGCCTGCGCCTGCACCATCTCCATCCGCTGCACCCAATCTTGAAGGAGAAAAATTATACAATGCATTGCCTACAAGATTATTTTTTTTCTTACCATTGCCCATCGTTGCTCGTCCTCTTCATGATCTTAGTTATTGGAATTACATCGTTTTGAAGCCGTAAGGACAGACAGAACCTATTATCGATGGACAGAATCATCGTGATAAGAGGAATTTAGAAAAGAACTCGAATGGTCACCTCTGTGACACAGTGTATATATTTTTAGACAAAAAACAATGTCCCAGCATCCGCTGCTCTACGGATCCACAATTGAATTGCTGTCCCGTCTCACCCCAGAGTTCTGGTGTGGAGGCTGAAGAACCAGATTTTTAGGCGTCGGTGTCGGTCAAAATCAGAAACAGGCCTTTTCGGTGTTACCTGCCATCTACAAATCATCAGTTGTCTGTGAAATTCGGGGATGGGGATGATCAATGAGTCTACAATGAACACGCCTGCACATTACTTCCTCCCTTGAACTTACCCGGTTCCAGATCTCTCACTAACTTCACGACTTAAATGAGTTTCGGAGAGTTTGCAGGAAAATGTATTTACCTGCCGAACCAGTCGGTCAGGTTGGCAAAATGGTAAAGGTATCTACATCCCTAAGTGAAACATCGAAAAGCGTCCATTTGAACGTTAATTACTTTGTCGCCTGACAAAGGATGCCCAGGTAGACCCACTATGGGCCGAACGACGTTGGAGTGCTGCGGGGGTTGGTTCTATCACATCCCGGCGGACTGTCGCGAACGATGTTGTTCCACCAGAGGGTTGATCAAGTGAATCAGAGTCGTCCGTTGGAGTAGCTGCAGGGGCGGAGCCGGTGACCGTGACTATGGAGGGATTCGCGGGAACAATCGGAGTGGCAGTCACAAAGGTAGTTGTCGGGGTACCATTGACAATGTTGACGACCGCACTGACGGTGGGAATTGCGGCACCAGCAGTGAGTACGGATGGATCAGTGACACCACCAAAGACAGGGGCAGGGGTGGCAGAGACGAAGGTAGTCGTCGGAGTACCGTTGATGATGTTGACAACCGGAGTGAAGGAAGGAACTGCAGCACCAATAGTGACTGCGGATGGATTGGTGACACCGCCAAACACAGGGGCAGGAGTGGCAGAGACGAAGGTAGTCGTCGGAGTACCGTTGATGATGTTGACAACCGGAGTGAAGGAAGGAACTGCAGCACCAATGGTGACTACGGATGGATCAGTGACACCACCAAAGACAGGGGCGGGGGTAGCTGAGACGAAGGTAGTCGTCGGAGTACCGTTGATGATGTTGACAACCGGAGTGAAGGAAGGAACTGCAGCACCAACGGTGACTACGGATGGATCGGTGACACCACCAAAGACAGGGGCAGGGGTGGCGGAGACGAAGGTAGTCGTAGGAGTTCCGTTGATGATGTTGACAACCTCAGAGAAGGAGGGAACTGCAACACCAGCATTGAGCAGGGATGGATCAGTGACACCACCAAAGACGGGGGCAGGGGTGGCAGAGACGAAGGTAGTCGTAGGAGTACCGTTGATGACGTTGACAACCGCAGAGAAGGAGGGAACCGCAGCACCAGCATTGAGTAGGGATGGATCAGTGACACCACCAAAGACAGGGGCAGGGGTGGCGGAGACGAAGGTAGTCGTAGGAGTACCGTTGATGATGTTAACGACCGCAGAGACGGTAGGAACCGATCCAGGGGCTTGGATGGTTTGCGTCTGGGAATCGGAGAACAGGGTAGTAGTCTGCGACAATCCAGATTCATCCGGAAGGAGTTGGAAACTGTCCGCAGCGGCGAGATCATCGGGAGTATCGAAGGTAGATACCTTAGTGACCTGGACGGTGGTTTCCTGGATCGTGGTGGCTGGCTCCGGGGTAGGTGCGCGCTTCTCATAATGCTCGTAGTAAACACGACGAGGGTAAACACGTGGACGCTCCTCCCGCTTTTGGACAACAGTTGCAGGTTGAGGTTCTCGTTTCTCGTAGTAATCTTGGTAGACACGACGAGGGTAACGACGTCGGACTTCGGGCTCTTCAACGAGTTCGCGGGCTACTGGTACTTCAACGGTTTCGGGTTCTCTCTCCGTGAGGAGACGAGCCGATCGGCGACTGAACTGGCCGAGTCCCGAGCGCCTGTGGATGGGCTGGACGTCGACGACGGCAGACCTGGCAACAAGCTGGGGAACGCTCTCAGCACGTGCAACGACCTCCGAGGAAGCGACAGGGGTTCTAAAGAGATGAGAAAAAAAAGATTAATGAATATTAATAGATCACTTGACTGAGACGAACCTAACGGGGGCACCGTAAACAGAGGTGGTCAACACCAGGGCGGCAAGGAAAAGAGTCGAGGCTGAAGAAATCATCGTTGAACAAAAGACGATTTGGAGATAATGTCAATTCGAAAGGCTTAGAGGGAAGTCGACCAGCGAAGATAGACAAACTCTTGGGGCAACCTGGCCGTAGAGGAGAGTTGGGTGACGGAGAATGAGCTCTGCTGGGGAATCCATATGGCTGCCACGTCTCTTTTATACATTTTCTCAGCTAGCGGACCTTAACGTAAGCTGACTGACACCGCCTTCATCAAACGCCACACCCGCGTGTCAGGGGGAAGGGTTTGAAGTTCGCTCTGTTTCGTCCCAGTCCTTCAAAGTACCTTGTCCCGCTCATTAGCATTTACCTCTGGCGTCAGAACCTCTCAAAATCTGCTGAAAAGAACAAACAAATGGTTGAGTAACGCCACGAGAGAAGCTGTGAGATCCGGACCAGGGTGACAAGCCTACGATAATCACGGAGTTAAAAATAGGAGGTGGTGGGTAAGCGCTCTTAAAAGAACTCGATAGGGACCGACTTAATTATATTGTACTATGGGCTACTCAAGCCTCAAGCGACGCTCGCGCATCTGAATAACAGTGGATCTCCTCATAAACTGCCTCAATCAAATCATCAGCATCGAAATACCGTGCACCATCATCCGTCGAACTGCGTTCCCGCAACCCAACATCGCCAGCCATAGCCTCTTCTCTCGTGCGATCGCGCTCCCTATGGGCGTCACTTGTCGCAGTATCATCATCCCAACCACTCCCAAATAGCATATCGTCTTCCGAAAGTTCCTCCTCCCCTTCTTTACCCCCTTCTTGTTGAAAATAATCAGAATCAGAATTCAAGTGACCGAATAGATCCAAGTGACCGAATAGATCCTCGTCATCGAAATATTGCGCGCTTTCGTTTGGGTCATAGGACACTGCTTGACAACGACCAAAATTTGTTTCATCATCAAGGATATCGAAACCGTCCTCTACCGACAATCCTTGGGTACTAGTTGTTGCTTTAACGTCCAGATCGTCTTCGTCGATCGCATGAGGATAATCTTCCCTATTTCGTGAGATATGATGGGGATAGTATAATATCTCCTTGGCGCTCCCAACACTGATGGTCGCATGAAGAATTGCCGGTGGAATGTTAAATGTTACAACCCCAACTCAGCTCGCAGGTATGACGATTGATCGGCAAAAGGATATTCATACCTTTGGCTAGAAGAGGCCGCCGATGCCGAGGAAGCCCGAAATGCTTGCGAGAAATACTTTTCTGCCATGCTACCCCTCGAGCTCGAAGTAATTGGTGCTGGCGCTCAAAGGCGTGGTGGGAGCAGCCTAAGAGCTACCTCCCAAAATAAAGGGGCAAGAGGAGAGGGTAATCTGTCAGCATCCATGGATTAAATAAAACGGAGCCTCGGGTTGAGAGAAGCGTAAGCTATAGGGGAACTAACCTTTCCGAATTATGCTCCCAGAATATAATCAAATTATCGTAACCAAGATGATTTTCCGCGACAGATAACTGACAGATACCACCCAAACTCCTGTATTGACAGAGTTCACGCACACGCATCCGTCAAACAGTCAAACTTTATCACTTTGGTGGTTCATCCCACCATCTGAAAACGTACTGCTGAGCCATTCCAGGCGGCCTAACTAGCTATAGGCGCTTCATTCAATTCGAAAGGGACAATGATCTAAAGTTCTGAAATACGTCCTGGTAGTCTATGATAGTCTATGATATGATATGTATGAAGTCGCGCCCGTGTTCCAATTATAGAACAAGTACCTCAGTTTAGCAATTTGGTATCTAAGAGACTTTCCACATGACGACCTAGGACGACCTTCATTTACCGCTGTCACTCTCCTGTCAAAAGAACTCGGCGACCGGAAATGGACATATAAATAGGTAGCTAGATTTATCCTGCTTGCTGGGAGTCTTGCTCCGATTTCGATATGATGGGTGGTGGAAGGAAATGGGAAAGGCGAATAGCTAATAAACCCAAGCCTATCAGCAGATAGAATACCAGATTGCCACCTGCAAGATGCCGCTCCAAGGATATCGAGAAGAGTGAGGATACAAGGGCGGGAGCAATCGTTCTCATTGCAGCAGCTAACATCTGGGCAAGACCAATAGCGGTGCCCATACGTCCACTTTCTGATACATGTCGTGCCAAGACAACTTGCACGGAACCTTGGAGGTATAACATTAGAACTAGTACCTTGAATCAAACGAGAATGATTACCGTATGACGCGAAGACCAACATCTGAAAGCTGAGTTGAATTATCATACAAATGATGATGACGTTATTGACCCTCCCAAAATGATGGATAAAGTGCCTCATGATAGGATACAACGTGATGCAGACCAAAAGACCCGGGAAACAAGTGATGTACATCTTTCTTGCTCCAAACTTCCGGATTAGTGGCCCAAGGAGTCTTGCTTGCACAACGGCGTTGACGCAGCCAAAAGAACCTAATGTGATACCGATTAAGTAGGGATCCAAACCGAGCCCACCTAACTGGATCGAAGTAGAATAAAACAACGGCAAGAGGACGAAGTGACCCATGTCTATGAAAGCCAGGGAGACAATGTTGAGATAAATCATAATAAGTCCCCGATTAAGCAGTGCTGGCTTATTTTCAGGGCTCGTGGTAGACGTTTCGGAAGGACTGGAAGTTGACGATTGGACCTGATCAGTAGTAGTACCATAATCAAGTCTTTCTCCATGATTTATCAAGGGACTTTCTATGGTTGCATCAAGCATCGCTGCTTCGCATTGTGAAGACTCCCTCTTGAGATTTGCTGCTTTCTTTTTTGCGACGAGTGAGGGCAGAGTCTAGGCATGATCGAGTGAGTGATGTGAGTATTGAGGGTCATTAAGATCCTACCTCTTCCAACGCGAGGGTTGCGATGATGAATGTCATTAATGCGATGGAACCGGATACAGCACAAGGAAGAAAATATGGGTGCACTCGCAGGAATTGTAGACGTCCCAAGGTGTTAGGCCATCGGGTTGCAGGATTAGAAAGAACGCCGCCAATTATGGGACTAGAAGATATATGACTTAAGTGTCCATGAAACCAGAAAAAAAACGACGGGGGGGCCTACGCAATTGTTGAACCAACGCTCCACATCAAAGGCACAAAAGCATAGGCGTCTCCGACATTGGAAGCATCTGTCATCTTTGCTTG
Organism: Phlegmacium glaucopus; assembly: GCA_015039465.1. Classification (NCBI taxonomy): domain Eukaryota; kingdom Fungi; phylum Basidiomycota; class Agaricomycetes; order Agaricales; family Cortinariaceae; genus Phlegmacium; species Phlegmacium glaucopus. The sequence continues at coordinate 273,549 of MU130157.1, read as the reverse complement.
AAAATTTAAAACATTGGAGAGGAACTCCATAGGAATTTAAAACCGTACCTCTGCTATCATACTTTGCGATACCCCTGTAAGAACGAACAATTTAGTCCCTCAATAAATAAATAAAAATACGCAATACACCCACCAATACTTCCATTAAACATGCCTTGAAAGAATCGTGAGATTAAAAGAGGGATGTATGTAGTCGATGAGCCGAAAAAAAACATTGCACATGTCAAGCCAAGTGGACCAATAAGTAGGACAGGCCTCCGCCCAATTCTATCCGATAAATAGCCCCACTGGACTACCGTAGAGCACTCTGCAAGGAAAAATACAGATTCCTGAATAAGAGCGATAGGGATGAATGTACATATCAAAATTCAAATTTTTAACTTACGATGATGCCAGCATAATAACCAGTCCTGCGTTCATCTCCCTGGGTAATGCCAGTTTCTTGAACAAACTTATTGATGAAAGGATAGATGACCAAGGCTGCAACAGGCTCTGAAAACTGGATCAAGAAGAGAATGAACAATTGTAGTTTGGGTAATGGAGTCCGTTTATCCGACGTTGTGGTAGCCGCGTTGATGTCGACATCTGAGTCTCCATTAGTACCGTATGCAACATTGTTTTCCCCATGTATTGGTTCGACCAACTCAGACATTGTTCAGGTCTGCAAGGCTCAAGAGCGGTCGGTGGGTCAGGGTGAGCGAGGTTTTAATATCAACCTCAATCTTGTGGATCGTGGGGATTCCAACTCTCGCCCTTGATACCATGCCATTCATGACTCACGAGTATATCTGACTCGTGAGTCATAGGGGAAGTCACAAGGGACTCGACAAAATGTGGAACCGGGATGTTTGTTCCGTGACCCGAGGTAGGTGCCTTGACCATTTTTTGTAAAACCATGTATCTGCCATCTCTAGTCTTGTAAGGTAGCAAAATGTTATTTAAAGAGCCATCCTGACCAGATTTTGGTGATAATAAAAATATTTAGCCTTTTCCAAAGTAATTCCAACATGAGAAATCTCCGAAAACAGTGGAAATATGTTGGCGGAGATTTTTCATCATGGAGAAATACCTTTTTTGGCGGAAACATACCTTATTTGGGGGGGCATCCACCCCTTAAAAAATTTACCCACCCCGGGCAACTTTAGCAATCCCAGTTCCCTTATCCGAGGCTTACCAGTCCGGTGCTCCAATGTCAAAAAACGAGCGACGAAGGCTTTCAGTCAAATTACCCTGCCTCAGGAGTTGATTGCTGAGGAAAACAGCCAAAAAACTTCAGAACGCGTGGAAAGTAGCTCAAGCATCTATTGTTGGTCTATCGTTATTAATTATCTAAATACGTCATGTCATATCAAGGATTTGCTGCACATCCATCGGATGCTGACAAAGTACCTTGTCAATTAGCGCAGGTTTAAAGCCTCTAGGCCGACGGCTGTGACTGTCTATTATTGTTTTGGACAGTGGAATGAGGAAGGAAATGCGAAATGCGAACGAAGAATAAGGTCAGCCCCATAAGAATATAGAACACCAGGTTACCACCTGCAAGATCTCTTTGCAAAGAGATCGAAAAAAGGGAGGAAACGAGAACAGGAGAAATAGATCTCATTCCAGAGGCGAGCATCTGACCGATCCCAAGAGAAGTTCCCATACGCCCACTATCAGCGACGTGCTGTGCTAGCATAACCTGCATGGAACCTGTTAAAATTTCAATGTATAAGTACTTCCACCGTCAGATGAATAGTTCACAAAAAAATACATACCATAAGCAATATAAATACAGATGTAGCAACTCAGTTGGATCATCATGCAAGCGACGACAAAGCCATCCACTCTACCCGCAGTTTGAGCGAAATGCCGCATAATTGGGTATAGAGCAAAACACGCGATGAGACCAGGGAACGACACGATGTACATCTTCCTTGCTCCATATTTCCTGATCAGCGGACCAAGGGCATTTGCTTGAATAACAGCGTTGATACAGCCAAAAGTGCCAAGCGTGACGCCAATTCTGAAGGGATCTAAACCGAGACCACCCAACGGGATAGACGTAGAATAGAAAAGTGGTAAGAGAACGAAATGACCCATATCGAGGAAAGATAGGGCGGCATAGTTCAAATAAATTAAAAGAAGTCCACGGGTCAGAAACGATGACGTGTTGCTTTCAAGTCCTGAGGAAGAATTGCTTGAAGACGACGACTGGGAACGTTCAGTTGCGTCGGTAGTACCATAGTCGAGTCTTTCTCCATGATTGATCAACGAGGTCTTGGCCGTGGCATTAGGAATAATTATGTTGTCTGATGAAACTTCATCCAGTTGGCGTTGATGTGGTGCTGCAACAAGGGAGGGTAAAGTCTGAAGATAACATAATAAATCAAAAATATTTCTGGAGTGCTATGAATCAATACCTCTTTTAATCCGAAGAACGAGATTATAAAAGTTGCAAATGCAAGGAATCCAGATGTAGCACATGGAAGGAAATACGGATGATGCCGTAGGTAATGTATCTGTCCCAAAGTGTCTGGCCATCTAGTTGCAGGATTGGAAAGAACACCGCCGATGATGGGCCTGAGGAGTAGGGTTATTCAGGCCTCAAGATGAAAGTAATATTGTACCTACGCAATCGTTGAGCCAACGCTCCATATCAAAGGTACCAAAGCATAAGCATCTCCAATGTTCGAAGCATCTGTTATCTAGTCATATTTTCAGTTTGTGGCAAGCATATTCTAAAGGATTTAGGGACCTCTACGATCATACTTTTTGTCACTCCTATGCGAACGCTAACATATGAGAAAGGCAAGACACAAAATTATGCACACTTACCGATGTTGCCATTGAATATACCCTGAAAACATCTCGACAGGACAAGGGGTACAAACTTAGTTGAAGCACCGAAAATAAACATTGAAACTGCCAAGCCAAGTGGACCTAAGAGCAAGACAGGTCTACGTCCAAAGCGGTCTGATAAATAGCCCCATTGAATCACGGTCACAGCTTCTGCGAAGAAAAATGCAGATTCCTACGCAAGATATTCGGTGAGTACAACATTTTGAGTTTGAGATCTCAACGCACTATGATGCCGGCGTAATACCCAGTCCTACGTTCGTCTCCGTTTGTGACACCAGTCTCTCTAATGAGTTTATTGATGAATGGGTAGATGACCAGACCTGTAATAGGTTCTGCAAATTGTATCAAGGTAAGGATGAATATTTGAAATTTTGGTAACGGAGTCGGTTTTTCCCAAGCTGGATGAATGGCTGCCGCATTGTCGTGATCGCGAGTATCGTTATCGTGCGCATCGTGTGCAAAATTGCTTTCAGCCGCAGTCGCCGTCTGAGTCGACATTTGTTGAGCTGCAGTAATTGATAATTGGGATCATGATCAATTCCATATTACCTCTTATAAAGGGCCTGTGTGAAAAATTAGACGAATGGGACTACGCCTCGAGTCATTATGCATTGTGAGTAGTGATCAGTCCGTAATACGCTAGAATACGCTGTGCACGGTCGGACCTAGTCTCTCGTAGACAGCTTCGATATATGTGATGTGACATGAGTTATAGATCACGATATATGAAGTCTGTTGTTTACCCCCAAACCCGTGCTAGAAAATGTTTATGTAATCTTCGGACTTCGAAATCATCTTCATCTCCTCTGAGCGCGATAATTGAAGTGTCTTTTCACCTGTTTTTAGAGAGAAAGTATTTCTATTGGATCCTTAAATGTATTATATATATAATTTAGGAGTATCTGAGGCGATGTGGATGCTTTCGCGTGAGCTCCAAATCACGTGCACCACTTTTGCCTTGATTTCCTACTGACGAGGAAGTCACATAAACACCCATCCTCCCAGCCCCAAATTTTAATTTATATGGTGCCTAAGCTAAATATAACAACTTTCACACTAAAAAGTAGCAAAAGGCCTCTGTCGTCGCGTGAGCTCGACGCGACGATATTTCAAAGTCCGAAGATTACATAATGATTTTCTAGCACGGGCTTGGGGGCGCGGTAAAAACAGGACTAGGTCAGACCTGGGAAGTTGCAGGGATACATCTTAGACATAATAATCCTAATTGGTCGCGCTGTGGCCGATGTGACTTTTCCTTTGCCAATAAGCTCAGGGTTCAGGCCACAGGAAATGGGGGTTTGCTCAAGGAAGAGGTTTTGGCTTGGAGGTAAGCACTCGCTCAAACGATCAGGAAGATGAATGTTGATCTTTTAGAATCCAATATGCCTATGTATTTGTTTGCTTTCAGCTCTGAGGGTTATTGCCAACGGGATGTATATCTGGAACCTTGATCGCCGCTGAATTGTTGTTCGGAATGTCTAGATCTCTGGAACAAATTGATGTCGTTGCTCCTCTGGGCCGGAACTCGGATCTGAGTGAAAGCAACGGTCCACTCAAATCAGTCTCAGCCTATCTGGAGGGTGCGTTAGGATACATATAATGTGAACCCATCACTTATATCGTGGCTGTCTAGGAGAGCCTAGATGGGAGCCTCGCGTCCCGACAAGAACTAATGGCTTGTAGATGGGCAGGTAACAAGACCGTGACCAGGTATCTACACCTGTATCACAAGGGTTAAGTATGAACATCATGATGTATGCAGACATACTATATAGCTGGCTCTCGAAGGGACCGAGATGGAACGTTCGGCTATTTCAAAGAAATAGATCATTTATTATCAATTAGGCATGTGGAGTGTGTATATGACAGAAGAAAAAAAGTCTTGTTGCTTGAGAGAACTCGCTAGTTATGCGTTTCAAATATTCAAGGACGGCGCTTATTAGGAGGCGACAACAGCTGTTGAAACTCAACATCTTTCCATGAAGTAAGTGTAATTTCTTTATGCTGCATTGCTTCTGTGGTAAATTGACCGATTGGTATAATAGTTTAGGAGGCTCGCCTCAATAAATCGTCAGGCATCATAAATATCCAGGTAAGGAAACGTTGGAAATTTTGATTTCTGTCAGTTATTGCAGGCCCATCGCCAATCCGGCCTACAAACCAGTCGAATCTTGGTCTAGGTCGAAAGGGAAATAAATTCCCCTCGCTCTAGTTAGTTGACCGCCAAGTTGACCGCCTTCGTGCAAATCCTGACAACACTGCCCTCCATTATGGTTGCCACCCAATAACATTCAACTAGTGTTGTACGGACATCTTCGATGATTTTACCAGAAAGATCCTGCCAAAAAATCATGCCCAATGCTGACGAGGAGAGTGGTAACTTGAAGAATACCCCAATATCCCAAAAAAATGGTTGTAGAGGAAGTTATCGCTAAGCCAATTGTACCAACCAAGAAGTAGTAGAAAGCAAATTCCGCAGAGTTAGGGAATGTGTCGATGTAACAATGTTCCGGGAACATTGACACCAAGGCATCATCGCCTTTGCCTCACATGAAAAATCAATGATACATGCGCCGTCCTTCATTCCACCAAGGATGGGTGATAAACATGAACAATACAAAGAAATCCGAAAAGATAGTACTTGTCTCAGGAGTTGATCACTAGGGAAAATAGCCGAAGCTCCAGAACGTGTTGAAAGTAGCCCACGCCGCTTCTAATAATTATAAGCTCTATTGTTGGTCTATTATCTTTAATTATTATTATTGTGGGCGCTAGAGAACAAGTTGGTACTTAAGCTCATTTTTGGGACCTGTAGACACAGCAACCTCTAACTAAGGTCATGTCATACGAAGGATTTGCTGCCTATCTATCGGATGCTGACAAAGTGCCTTGTTGGTTAGCGCAGGTTTAAAGCCTGCTCTGAATGTCTATTGTTTTGGACAGCCGAATGAGGAAGGAAATGCAAAGTGTGAACGAAGAATAACGTCAGCCCAATAAGAATGTAGAACACCAGGTTACCACCTGCGAGGTGTCTTTGCAAGGAGATCGAAAAAAGGGATGAAACGAGAACACTGTCAGGAGAAATCGATCTCATTCCAGAGGTAAGCATTTGACCGATCCCAAGAGAAGTTCCCATACGCCCACTATCAGCAACGTGCTGTGCTAGCATAACTTGTATGGAACCTGTTAAATTTCATAAATACTTCCACCGCTAGATGAATAATTTAAAACACATACCAAAAGCAATAGAAATACACATGTAGCAACTTAGTTGGATCACCATGCAAAGCCATCCACTCTCCCCGCAATTTGAGCGAAATGACGCATAGCTGGGTATAGAGCAAAACAGACGATGACACCGGGGAACGACACGATATACATCCTCCTTTCTCCATACTTCCTGTCAGCCCAAGGGCATTTGCTTGAATAACAGCGTTGATACAGCCAAAATTGCCAAACGTGACGCCAATTCTAAATGGATCTAAACCAAGGCCACCCAACGGGATAGATGTGGAATAGAAAAGTATTAAGAGAACTAAATGACCCATATCGAGGAAAGATAGGGCAGCATAGTTCAAATAAATTGATGGGGGTCCATGAATCAAAAACGATGACGTGTGGCTTTCAAGTCTTGAGGGCTCGTACTCGAAATGACTTGAAGACGACTGGGAGTGTTCAATTGTGTCGGTGGCACCATAGTTGATCCTTTCTCCATGATTGATCAACGAGGTCTTGGCCGTGGCATTGGGAATAATTATGTCTGATGAAACTTCATCCAGTTGGTGTTGTTCTGGTGCTGCAACAGGCAAAGGTAAAGTCTGAAGAGAACATAGTAAATCAAAAATAATTCCGGAGTGCTATGAATCAATACCTCTTTTAATCCGAAGAATGAGATTATGAAAGCTGCAAATGCAAGGGATCCGGATGTAGCGCATGGAAGGAAATACGGATGTTGCCGTAGGTAATGTATCTGTCCCAAAGTGTCTGGCCATCTGGCTGCAGGATTGGAAAGAACACCGCCGATGATGGGCCTAGGAGTAGGGTTATTCAGGCCTCAAGATGAGAGTACTAGCGTACCTACGCAATTGTTGAGCCAACGCTCCACATCAAAGGTTCTAAAGCATAAGCATCTCCAATGTTCGAAGCATCTGTTATCTATAGTCATATTTTCAGTTTACGGCAAACATATTCTAAAGGGTTAGGGACCTCCACGATCATGCTTTTCGTCACTCCTATGCGAACGCCGCAACATATTAGAAGGAAAAGACACAAAATTATGCAGCTTTACACACCGATGTTGCCGTTGAACATACCCTGAAAAAACATCTAGAAAGAACAAGGGGTACGAGTGTAGTTGAAGTACCAAAGATAAACATTGAAACTGCCAAGCCAAGTGGACCTAAAAGCAAGACAGGTCTACGTCCAAAGTGGTCTGATAAGTAGCCCCATTGAATAACAGTTGGCACGGCTATTGGAGGGATGTGACCTAATTTAGGACACTGATCTACACTGATACGCGACTTGTCACTTGTGACATCTGGCGTTCCCGAAGCCACTCCGCTCTTGCTCATGGTGCGCGCGCATCTGGCATTTTTCTGTTCCAATTCGTCTTGAATTGATACCCCCACCACAGAATAATGCACCAGTTATAGAACCTGCAGTCATTGAAAATCATACCTCCTTGGTTGATATCACGCATGCGAAGGAGTCTTCTGACCAGATCTTGTTATCTATGGGAGAGTCTGCAGTAGTAGGGATGTCTAATCCAGTGAAAGGCAAACCGGGTTCGTGAGAGCCCCTTTTCTTGAACCCACTGAAACAAAATTGTGTATTGTAGAGCTCGCAATCAACCGATCTTGGAACGATGGAGCTTTTTCCGAATATGTCCACTGCGTTCGAGAGGAGATGGTCCAGCGGCGGAGGAAATTCCCCCTCTGGAGCACCATCAAAGACTCGGCCAAACTACCTGGTGGGGCCGAGATCTGGTATGGGGATCCACCCTACTACTTGAAACTCGTTGGCGCTCCCGGAACTCTTGCTGGAGACATATTGCGGTTGAAGAGTGACCTCCCTCGCTATCATTGTGACCTGGAAATCATAGGAGACGACTTCCGTGACACGCAACGGAAACCAACAGTGTATGAAGAGGTTGACCCTGATCTCGAGGACTGCAGCAAGGAAGTTGCCAAATTACCCCCCATTGCATTCGATGCCAAAAAGCATTTCGCCAAGTCTCCAACATACAAGCAAGAGATCCATTACTTGCTACAGTGCCAGAGTTCCCCCCACGTCGTACAGCTTTTGGGAAGGACGGAAGAAGGCGCTCTCGTTTTTCCCAAGTTTGAGCGAGTTTTCCCAACAACCGCCATGCAAAATACGGACGAAGGGAGGATCCAAAATATCAAGCGATGGATGCTCGATATTATCGATGGTGTCGCATATTTGCATTCACTCGGAATCGTACACCGCGACCTTACCTGGCGGAATATTCTCGAATCAGATCCACTTGTCATCTGCGACCTCCAATGTCACAACGTCACCGGCCACTGCAGAGCTTTTGAGCTCGATGGCTGCGATTACAGCAAGTTCTCTTTCGCTAGCGATGTCTTTGCTCTCGGGGCACTATTGTGGGAATGCTCTTTCTACAATAACCCTCACAGTCGTGATGTCCTCCTTGACAACCCTCCTCCACCCCCTTTCCACCACATCTTTGTGGCCTGCACGCAGGAGAAACCAGAGGATCGTCCCACCCTCGCGCAGCTGAGAGCCATGTATGAAGCCATCGGATTGCCCAACTAGACCTTACCGAGGTTAGCGTTGGGTAAAAAACCTCGAGTTTTTTACCGTGAAGTTTTTTACCAGTAATCTACTGGTAATTTACAATTTACATTGTCAAGTACTAGTCAGAATTTTTGTAATTTAGTCGCAGTTTAGTAAAGCAACCAAGATGGTGGCTTTGATTTTGTCTATCTCGATGGATCTCATGAAGCCAATGATACGCGAAGTTCTCGATGCAGAGCTTGCATGGCAGCTTACTCGATCGGGAGGATTGTTTATATTCGGGTGGGAAAAAGAGCCGGCATCGAGTATGCACCACCCATCGAGGGGAATTAATGCCCCTACCACGCTGCATGAAGGGCAATTCGAGCTGCTGCACAAAGAATATCAAGTGATCCTGCGCAAAACTGTTAAAATGCGGATTATATTTCTTGTATATTTCTGCATAAATTGGTCTCATCATATACGCCAGATCTCCTCGAGGGCTTGGAATATGGCATTAATGTTGCCCTTTGCATCGATAGCTCATATGCAATGCCAGGTGCGGGGATATTCAGGTGCGCCTGGAAATCCTTTTGCGGAACATTGGTGGGAAGCACTCGACAAAACTGCATGGAAGAGCACACGGCAGGATAAGACGTTCAAGGAAAGTTTAATCAGAGCGAAAAAGGCAGCTGTCAAAGATGGCTTACTGGAATTTGGGAGACAAATCTCAGTATAGTACCTACGTAAGGAGGGAATCTATTGCAATAAATTTAGTGTTCTTAAGTAGTACAACGGTCCCCATTTAATTGGCAATAACAACCAAAGACCAGAGAATGCAGGAGATAGTAGTCCATCATGATATAGAACAAGTGCGCAAATGAAAACAAAGGCATGAACGCTACAAAGAAACATAGTGCTTGTTTCAAGAGTTGATCACTACAGAAAATGGCCAAAAGTCCAGAACGTGTTGAAAGTAGTTCACGCCGCCTCTATTGTTGGTCTATTGACATTAGTTATTATTATTATTATGGGCGCCAGAGAACGAGTACTGCGGTACTTAAGTTCATTTTTGCCACCTGTAGAAACAGCAATTTTCTAAATACGTCATGTCATATCAAGGATTTGCTGCATTCCATCAGATGCTGACAAAGTGCCTTGTTAATTAGCGCAGGTTTAAAGTTTCTAAGCTGACAGGTGTGACTGTCTATTGTTGTCGACAGTTGAATGAGGAAGGAAATGCAAAATGCGAACGAAGAATAAGGTCAGCCCCATAAGAATATAGAACACCAGGTTACCACCTGCAAGATCTCTTTGCAAAGAGATCGAAAAAAGGGAGGAAACGAGAACAGGAGAAATAGATCTCATTCCAGAGGCGAGCATCTGACCGATCCCAAGAGAAGTTCCCATATGCCCACTATCAGCGACATGCTGTGCTAGCATAACTTGTATGGAACCTGTTAAATTTCATAAATACTTCCACCGCCAGATGAATAGTTTAAAACACATACCATAAGCAATAGAAATACACATGTAGCAACTTAGTTGGATCACCATGCAAGCGACGACAAAGCCATCCACTCTACCCGCAATTTGAGCGAAATGACGCATAGCTGGGTATAGAGCAAAACAGACGATGACACCAGGGAACGACACGATGTACATCTTCCTTGCTCCATACTTCCTGATCAGTGGACCAAGGGAATTTGCCTGAATAACAGCGTTGATACAACCAAAAGTGCCAAACGTGACGCCAATTCTAAACGGATCTAAACCGAGGCCACCCAACAGGATAGATGTGGAATAGAAAAGTGGTAAGAGAACTAAATGACCCATATCGAGGAAAGATAAGGCAGCATAGTTCAAATAAATTAATGGGAGTCCACGAGTCAAAAACGATGACGTGTGGCTTTCAAGTCTTGAGGAATCGTACTCAGAATTACTTGAAGACGATGGCTGGGAGTGTTCAATTGTGTTGGTAGCGCCATAGTTGAGCCTTTCTCCATGATTGATCAATGAGGTCTTGGCCGTGGTATTGGGAATAACTATGTCGTCTGATGAAACTTCATCCAGTTGGCATTGTTCTGGTGCTGCAACAGGCAAAGGTAAAGTCTGAAGATAACATAATAAATCAAAAATAATTCCGGAGTACTATGAATCAATACCTCTTTTAATCCGAAGAATGAGATTACGAAAGCTGCAAATGCAAGGAATCCGGATGTAGCGCATGGAAGGAAATACGGATGCTGCCGTAGGTAATGTATCTGTCCCAAAGTGTCTGGCCACCTGGTTGCAGGATTGGAAAGAACACTGCCAATTATGGGCCTAGGAGTAGGGTTATTCAGGCCTCAAGACGAGAGTACTAGTGTACCTACGCAATTGTTGAGCCAACGCTCCACATCAAAGGTTCTAAAGCATAAGCATCTCCAATGTTCGAAGCATCTGTCACTGGCATCTAGTCATATTTTCAGTTTGCAGCAAGCATATTCTAAAGGATTTAGGGACCTCCACGATCATGCTTTTCGTCACTCCTATGCGAACGCCGCAACATATGAGAAAGGAAAGACACAAAATTATGCAGCTTTTTTTTTTAAGTCATCGGAGCGTAACTCCATGCCGACTTTACAATCTTAGTTTACGGACTATACTACCAAGGCCCCTATTGCCTGTCTCCCTCCCCGCGGCCCCATGTTGCACTGCTGAGGTACGTCTAAAACGTACCCATCCCCAGTCAGCCCAACACGGAAACGCTGTTTACATGGGCGCCGCTTGACGTGGTGGGGTAGCGATCCGGGTTTCTTTTGTTTTGGTTGCATGTCAGGTTTGGCTGAAACACCCTCTAACTGTTAAGTACCCGACTGCAGAGCAGTAGGTACGACGGGTGGATCCAGGGAGGCGGTGCGCCCGACGTGTTGCGGGCAAGATGTGAGGTTTAGTCTGTCTTCTTTTCAAGCTCTTGTTTCATTTGGCAGAATTTCTAAATGAATAAAATAACGCGCGTTATCCATCCTGGTGGCTATCTATGACTGTGCGAAATTTTGACACATCACCTAAAGTAGCTTGGAGTCGTCGCGTCCGACCCACAAATCTGAGTAGCTCGCTTGTATCATCCCTGTTGGACAGTATTGTTCTAAGATCTCTTGAGTGACGCCCTAATTTTGCGTCCAACGAGTGTCTTTCATAATTGTAGCTGGGGCACTCGAAGAGAAAGTGGGTTACTGTTTCTGCGACACTGATGTTTCTGATGTTGTGACAGCTGTCGCAGAACTTTGTGTCGGCCTTGCCAATGCAATTGAGATGTACTTTGAGCGGTATATGATTAGACCGTATTTGGAAAAGGAGACTGCTTTGTGCACGGGTGAACTTGTACTGCATCAATCTGAACTGGTCGTAAGGGAAACCTGAGTCGATTGCGTTCATCCTATCCTTTCTTGGGGACAACCTCCATTTCTCTTTCCATTCCTCGCGCAGTTCAGCTACCATCTGTTCTTTGATCAGCTCGGCATTTAGTGGTAAGCGTCGCCTAAACATCCTAGGGAGGTGAGCAGATGGTGAGGTTAGCACGTTTGCCGCTATGCGTGCCTCTCTGTCTGCTCACTCATTGCCAATGACGTTACTATGAGCAGCTACCCACCGAACCTTGACTCTGTTAGTAGTAGGCTCGAGAGGCGTTCTCCCAATGATCTTTTCTGCCACTCTGATAAACTCGTCGGTGAGGTAGGAACCAGATTTCGCCCTCCTTGCTCCGATTGACTGTATGAACGCTTGACTATCTGTGTACAGTGAGATGGAGCGGTCACTCAGCTGGTTTTCACCCTTAAGCAGCCAGAGCGCTAAAACGCATCCCACTGCCTTGGTGTCCTTCGTTGAATATTTGCTATCTTTGCCCAGCTTGTAGTGCAGAATTTGAACCTGGTTGTTGAGTGTCGGTCAAGTGCGATACAAGACTGCTGCTGCCCCCATGCCTCCATCTGAAGTTGAGCCGTCCGCATAGATACGAATGTCAGATGTGTCGTTCTTTTCCTGCTTGATGGATTCTTCTTTACTTCTTGATATGTGTGTGGTGATTTGTGGTGGCTGTGTCGTGAACCGGGTCATCGGAGTGATCTTCTCTACTTGGTTAGGGTTGATTTTGAATAGCTTCAAGAGGCTCTGAGTGTTTGTGACGTGAGTTTTTGCTGGATGATTGTAGTACTGAGCTAACTGCTTGCTGGCTGGGTTAGTTGGTGGCAAGGTGCTGAGCCTTACCAACGCCCTAAAACAGATCTTTTTTAGCAGCAGATCCATGGGCAGCAAACCTGAGTGAGCGTCCAAAAGATCCGTCAGGGAAGAGCGCAGAGCACCTGTGATCGCTAACGTAGCGATCCTCTGTAGCTTCTCGAACTCTCTCAATGCCTTGACAGAGCCCGAGTTCCTCTTTTTGCCTACTTCTTTATGAGGTGGTGTGTACCAAGTGTCGAGCCCATAGGTCATTTTGGGGACTGCGACGGAGAGATATAGCTGCCGCATGAACTTCGGTAGCATCCCTGTTGCCGATCTAGTGAGTCGTTGATACAGGAGCACCCAGCTTGTTGCTTGGCAATCGCTTTGTGCATCTGTTCTGTCCACCGCAATTGACTGTCAATGTGTATCCCCAAATACTTATAGCTCTGCGCTACTTTGATGGGCTTCCCCCTAAGCCTGAGCTCAGGGCATGGAGGAGGCAGCTGTCGCTTGCTGTTTGCTGGGTCGATAACTTGCGTCCTTGAGAAGTGTGTTACTGCCAGCTTGTCGATTTCGAACCTCGAATTATGAAGGGAGGACCAGTCAAATCTGTTGAGATATGGCGAGTAGATCTCGTTCATTCTTCTTTATCTTTATCTTTATCTTTTGATCTATCGAGTCCCTGAGCAAGATTACATAATCGCGCTCAGTTATTTGCTTCGTGTTTTTATTTAGGAGTCTCAACTTCGAATTGAAGTTGAGACAGTGAGTAGTATACCTATTTACTATACTAAAACATTCACTAATATCATTTAGTTATACATTCATTTTAGGTATTTATTTTATACCAACTCCAACTTCGAATTGAAGTTGAGACATTATACATTCATTTTAGTCATTTTAGTTCAACTGCGAAATACTTCAACAGGTTATGGGCCCCGAAGACCTATCAACAAACTCCAACTCTGAATCACCAAGCCTTCAAGTTCCTAAGCTCCGAGATGACGGAAGCAACTGGTCGGATTACCAACCAAGGGTACGAAGAGCGATGGGGTCCAAGGGTTTATGGAGACACGTCGAAGGCACTACTGCCGCGCCTAGGCCGTTTAAAACGCTTGATGGTAATCCAGTCTTAGCAGATGGAAAAACCCAAGCTACGGAAGAACAAATTGAGATAAAAGAAGCCCGGATATCAGAGTTCGAAAAACGAGAATACCTGGCTCAACACATCATACTTTCGACAACTTCACCTCGTCTTGGAGCGAAAATAAAGAACCTCGAGACTGCGAAAGAAATGTGGGATGTTGTCAAAGCCGATGCCACCACGAAGAGTACACTTTACCTGCTTGACGCGGAAGACCAATTGGCCAGCATGAAGCTCTGCGAAAACGAAGATCCAAAGGTTCACCTCACTGAACTTAAGCATCATTTTCAGTTAATGCTACGACGTCGCGATAACCTAATATCCATGGGTTCAACACTGTCAGATTCGAGATTCAATACCATCATAATGACGTCCTTACCTGAATCCTATCGACCCACCCTCCAAACCATCACGGC